>JAAEAF010014568.1:0-103888 GCA_011037195.1 Triatoma infestans | reverse complement strand
TTTTTGGAAAGAATAAATTATTTTTTTCGTAAACATTATTTTTTTGAACATGTGGATGGGTCCGCACTGCTGGATAACAGCTGGTATTTTATCCGTCATAGTATGCGTATTCCATTTGTTCCTGATCGGATTTTCATCCATCGTCAGAGCGAATTCACCAAGTTCGTAGAGAATTCACTTCAACGTATTGTTCCTGTTACACTCTCACTTGTTGGTTCTATATATGTGCGGGAGGTTATAAGGTTATGTTATTATGTGTGTGTTTTAATGACAAAATGGAATTATTATAAATTATGATTAGACATTAGAAAATAGTGTATAATAAATAACATGTTTTGAAGGATAGTTTACCACTAAATTATGATAGGATGAAGTATGCTCAGTGTTTTATCAATTCATTTTTATTAAGGGGGCCAAAAGCTTATGGACATTCAAAAGCTTGTACAAGTAATAAATCAATGTGAAATCCAAGCGGAGTTAATATAAGAAAATATGTTGGTAAATTGATATGTAAGAAGGTTGGCAGCAAACAATAAATTGATATTAAAATAAATAATAGAGGAAATAAAATGTATTCGTTTTTATTTATCATGCTTATTTTTAAATGATATTAATTTATGTTTAAATTACATTAAGAATATTTTGAGAGAGATCTGGTGGCATTTGTAATGTAGTAGGATCCGAAGAGAGGGACAAAATTGAGAATCTCACTCGCTACTTAGGCCGGACTAGAGTGGCAGGCTCTGTCACGGCTGCGCTAGCCCTACAAGGGACAGTCATTAGAACAGTTTATACAGCAATTATACGCGTCAGAAACCCTACTTACTTAAACAAAGATACTACGAAATCTGCAGATATCGTTCCATACTTCGAAAATTTAAAATATAAATGTACATCATCAATTGGCATCGGTGATCGGTCACTCATGAGCTCATTTCCAGAACCTTTGCGATCGCTCCCTTCCCACAAAATTCCAGCAAGCTTTCCTGCACGCTTAGCAAATAGATTTAAGTTATAATCAATAACCAATCACTACAAAATCTATTATCAATAAAATAAATAATAAATTAAAATAAAACAGTTATCAACAGTAACATAAACAAAACAATGATACGAACATTAACATACGATAACTAATTAATTTAAATAGACGAAAATAAGAGTTACAGGCTTTAATAAATAAAACATTATAATCATATCACTATATGATTTAAACTTAAACCTCATTAACAAACACTAAACAAGCATCCTTAAAGGAGGAATATAAAACAAACATTAAGCAAAGATCCTTAATGAAGAAATTCGAATTCTAAGCGCATTCGAATCATTGCACCTTGTGTTAATTATAAATGTAGACAAAAAAGTTATTTAAGACTAATTTCATATATGTCAAAACACTGATTATAATTTCTCCAAAAAGTAACTGAATCTTTATTCAAAGAAAGAAACCATACAATTCAATAAAGTGACAAACTTCACTTAACACAAAACAGTTTCAAGTATGCTCCGCAAAAAATATATAAAAAATCAATAGTTCTAAAAGTCTCAAAGAAAAATCATCACACTTCTAAAAAAATATATCTCGCACATGTTATCCACATTTTTATTTCAGATGATTTTAATTGGGGGCGTTTTCTAACCCGATTCTTCACACCTTGATTCGAAGTAAGTAAATTTCATAAACAAATTTCAGAAACCCTTGATGATTAAACTGACATACTTTGGACTTGGGGAACATCGTCAAATAGGTGAACACATATTGACACTTCTTCATGGAAGTAAATAACATCAACATTCATTTGACATAATTCGTCGACCAAAATGTTGCACTGGTACAATTTTTCATCTTCATAAATTATTTTATGAACCATATTTAAGCTATTTTAAAACCATAAGGGACTTAAAATTAGGTAAAACATTACCTGAGACTTATAAAACGAAACAATTTTTCAGATCATTTACAAAAATAGATAAAAAAATATTTCCTATTCATTCAAAATGACCTCCTCGGCTTGAACGGCACAAGCGCAGTCGCTGCCGAACAATATGAAGTTCCTAATTGTATCTTGTCTGCCGGAATTGCTAAGCAGCTTTGGGTTATGTCTTTTCTAGGTGCTTCTGGAGTTGTTGGAATGTTTTAAAACAAAGTTGTAGATCTTTGTATGCCTAGTTTATATAATAAGTTTCAAGAAAATCGTCGGATTCATTTTTGAGAAAATCGGGAAAAAGTGAAAATAATATTTAGTTAATTGGTAAAGTAAACGCACTTCCTGTCATCCGATTTTCTTCAAACTCTGAATTTCAACAACATATTTAATTCTAATTAACATTATTTAGATGATAGAATTGTCTAAAAACTGAAGTAGCACTTTAGATGAAAACCTGACCTCACCACTCCCCCAAAAGTGTCCTTAAATGAATTTTCTCGGGAAATGTTACAAATAACAGTTACAGCTCTTTGTATGTGTAGTTGATATACCAAGTTTGAAGAAAATCGTCGGAGCCATTTTTGAGATAATTGCAAAAAAGTAAAAAAAACAACTTGTAAACTGGTACTTCCGGGTGAGGAATTTTGACAGATAATGTACTGCCAGATCCCATGGTGATACCTAAACGGAATATAAAGTTCCAACTTTCTACGGTTTTTCGTTTTTGAGCTATGCTGTTCACATACATACACACACACACACACACACACACACACACACACACACAGCTGACTTTTCAGCTAAAAGGGCTGCATCCAATAAAGACTTAGAAGAAAGTTGCAGCCACCTTCTCTCACCTTTCTTCGTAAAATGATGAGGGAGAGATCAGCTAGAGTGGGACATATCATGGCGAAACAGCTCAAATGGCGAAATAACACGTCAGTTTTCCTCAGCGCACTGCATCGGGTAAAGTTAGGGAATTGGAGACCCAGCTGCTAACCGGCCACGGGAAATTACGTTCTTATTTAAGCCGTTTTGGCCATAAGATACAGGCTCTGCCAGTTGCCCCTGTGATCCAACAGCAACTCAGTTCCAGATGGTCGACACCTTATACTTGACTGCTCGCTCCTTGAGGCTGTCAGAGCACCTCTCATCCGCCATTTCAACGTGGTTTTAAAGCAGACTTGGCCTCCCATCGATAAATCTGTATTTACTGAATATAACTGCATTCGCCAATTCTGTGAATTTATTAATAACATAAATTTCGGTCTATAAGGTTCTTCTTTTAGTGTTTAGTAGTTTCTATATTTTGTAATTATTTACTTTCATTTTTTCTTAAAAATTATTACATGTTTTAAATCAACAAATAGAAATATTTTGTAATTATTTTGTTATATGATATATATGCAATGCAGGACATTTTTGGGCAACTTGCTGAAATAAAGTTTATTAAAAAAAAAAAAAACACACACAGACCCATTTGCTAAAAACCACTTTTTTTGGCTCAGGGGACCTCAAAACGGATATTTCCGGTGAAAACTCGATATCGAAAATTTGACACGATTACAATACTTCCTCTTACTAGGAGTAAGAGAAAGTAAAAATTTTAATATTTTTCAATAATTTTCAATGTTAATAAGAACTATTTTATATCATCTTAAAACTTAAAATAAATTAGTATTCAAATCGTCAGGGCTTGAAATTACAATGAGATTCTTGTATTTTTTTTGTTAATAACTATTAACATTATTTTTGTTAATAGTTATTAACAAAAAAATTAACAGCACTGCTCTCTCTAAACATGTTCTGACTTTCAATCATGCCATCGATTTCAAATAACCCTTCCATTTTAACCACTTACCCTCTTCTATCAGAATCCTTACAAATTCACCTCCATCCGAATTCTATCAATTTTAAAAAGACAAAGAAACCATAGCTTCAACTTACACAATATTTTTCTAACCCTAAAAAAAGATACTCGCCAGTAATTAATTCTTCCAAATTTGAAATCGCGCCTCACTACAAACATTTTTCTTATCCCTCCCACCTTTTAACTTTTTCCCTCTCATCATTTCAACGTTCACTCCTTTCCTACCTGTTTTATCTGTTTATCTTATCTATCTTTATCTTTTTTTATCTTTATAAATCTTATATCTTAATATAAAATATTTTATATTTTATATCTTTTTATATCTTAATATCTTTATCTGTTTTATTTTCTCTTATTGTTACAATCATTTTATTTTATTTACTGTCACTTCTGTTTTATATTTTCTTCTGTTAATATTTCTTTAATTTAAATTTTTGTTTTATGCACTTTAAATCTATGTACTTTATAGCTCCTGAAGCTCCTGAAGAAGTGCACCAATGGTACCGAAACGTAGAGACGAAGAATTCTTTTTCTTTAAAAACTCCTCTGGCCATTGCCACACAAACATCTCATTAAAATAAATTATCATAGGTATAAATGTCTTTTTTTTTAGCGCTACAGCCCTTGGAGGGCCTTGGCTTCCTCAGTAATTTTGCCCCATTCACTTCTATCTTTCGCCTTCAATCTCCATTTTCTTACCCCAAGTTTTCTCAAGTCCTCCTCCATTTCGTCGATCCATCTTTTTCTCGGTCTCCCGATCTTTCTTCTATCTTCCGGGCGGCCTTCATATAACTTCCTTACAGTCCTGTTTTTGTCCATTCTCTCGACATGACCTAGCCAGGCTAATCTTTTTCCTTTTATTTCTGCTACAATGTCTGGAGCAGCATACAGTGCACTGATTTCAGAATTTTTCCTAATTTTCCATACCCCGTTCTCGTATTTGGGACCGAATATCCTTCTCAAGATCTTTCTCTCCCAAACCCTCAGCATGTTCATTTCATTCTGAGTCATTATCCAAGTGTAATATATTTGTGTGGAGCAGTGGGAATGATTCTGCCCACTGCTCGTAATAAAAATCAAATATATGCAGAACATATATTATTTATTTCAACGAGAAGGGACATACATAACACCTCTCCCCTCTCCACCAGTCGACGACCTGTCGACTGCGACCACTTGTACACTCCACTACTCCACCAGTAGGCTGTAGATCTTAGGTGAGACCTCTACTGTTCTGTAAAACCCAGCGGCCATCCTCCAGGCCTTCCAAGACAACGGGTATCACATACAGCACCCAGTGGAACCCTCGAACTCAACCCAAGATCCCACCGCTGCCACCACTGTAATATATTTGTGTGGAGCAATGGGTATAATTCTCTCCTCTGCTCGTAATAAAAATCAAATATATGCAGAACATATATTATTTATTTCAACGAGAAGGGACATACATAACACATGTTTCACATGCATACATGACTACAGGGCGGATAACAGTTTTATAAATTCTGATTTTCTGTTTTTGAGAGAAAGACCGGGATTTCAGAATCTTATTTAATGCGAAACAGCAACGACTTCCCGAAGCTAATCTTTCTTTAATTTCGCTTATGACATCCCGATGTTGTGTAAATATGGCGCCTAGGTACTTAAAATTTCTAACATTTTCAAACGATGTGCCACTAATCTGCACACGTTGGGACCGACATATACGATTATCAAATCTTGAGGACAACATATACTTGGGTTTGAAGTAATTCAGCTGCAATCCCACCTCTTTTGCACTTCTTTGTAGTTGTTCAAAACATTCTTCTAAGGCCCGGAATGTCCTTCCTACCAGAACAACATCGTCAGCGTATGCTAGAAAGTGCCTGGCTCGATTAAAAATCGTTCCGTTTTGGTTTGTATCAATGCTCCGCATAACTTTTTCTAGGCTGAGATTGAACAAGATCGTGGACAGAACATCACCTTGCCTGAGGCCTCTATCTATACTAAAAACTTCAGAGTAACCTCCTTGACTTCTCACTTTGGCAGCCGCAATGTTTAGACACAGTCTCACCAAATTGATTAACTTACGGGGAATTCCAAAATCTTGTAAAATATTAAAAATTTTACTCCTAAATAAGCTGTCATAGGCTTGTTTAAAATCAACAA
This sequence comes from Triatoma infestans, assembly GCA_011037195.1. Lineage (NCBI taxonomy): Eukaryota > Metazoa > Arthropoda > Insecta > Hemiptera > Reduviidae > Triatoma > Triatoma infestans. Next base: position 97,942 of record JAAEAF010014568.1, on the reverse strand, counting down.
ATAGGTGATGCAAGTCTATATTATATTCGTAACACTTTTTATGCATCATCCGCATTGCAAAGATATGGTCTATTGTTGATCGGTTTCTGCGGAAACCCGCCTGATAATCACCTAGAATATTATCGGAATATTGCGTCAGCCGCTTTGCCACTAGCTTAGCCATTATTTTATAAACGATGGCCAAATTGCTATGCCTCTATAATTCTCGCACAATGTCCTATCCCCTTTTTTAAAGAGCGGACAAATAATTGCGATGGACCATTCATCCGGCATTGATTCCTTTTCCCAAATATTTGTTATTAGTAGAAATATTCTTTCCCAAAGCAACTCTCCACCAAGTTTTATCATTTCAGCAACTATTCCGTCATCACCAGGTGCCTTATTATTTTTTAGGTTTCCAATTATTTCCTGAATTTCTTCTCTTTCCGGATACTCCACATAATCTTCATTTAATTCCTCAGAAACACGCCCAGCAGCTACATGAGGTTCCATAATGACATCCCGCATATTGAGAAGCTTCTCAAAATACTCTGCCCATCTTTTCCTTACTTCCACTTCTCCACCTATCAAACTACCATCTTTTCCTCGACAGAAGTCTATATTTGGTTGAAAACCTTCTCGTTCTCTTTTTACTGCTGTATACAATTCTTTAATTCGCCTATTCTCTCCATCTTCTTCCATTTTCTGTAACTTCTCCTTTTCGAATAGTCTTTTCTTCAACGGGCAGAGCTTACTGGCTTCTTTTCTTTTTTGCCTATACTCTTCATTACTTGCTCTAGTAGTTCTGTTTAACATATTTAATCTTGCTCTATTTCTTGCTTCTATTTTTATTCTACACTCCTCATCATACCAGTCATTTCTTTGCGCTTTTCCCATTTTCCCTGCGGCACCTTCAATTGCTTTATTTATAGCCTCTTTAATTGCACTCCACGCTGGTTGATTTCATTTCCCAGGCAGCTAGTTGGGTTTTGTACGTTCTTTGTTACTTCTTCTTCGTAATGCTTTCTGCAGTTTTCAACCCACTTTAGCTTCTCCACATTCCATTTTTTTACTTTACCTCCTACTTGTTGTTTAAATTTTGACATGCCCTGTCTATACTTTATGCGGACAAGATTATGATCAGAATCACAATCTGCCCCTCGACAGCTTCTTACATCCAAAATGTCCGAAGCATGCCTATTATCTATTAGCACATGATCGATTTGGTTTTTAGAAGCCCGTCCGGAGATCTCCAGGTTTCTTTGTGGGTTTGTTTCTGGGGAAATTTAGTGCTAGAAATTGTCATATTTTTCCCTATCGCAAAATCGATTATCCTAATAACATTATCGTTGCTTTGTTCGTGCAAGCTGTGCCTTCCTATAAATGGAAGATAACATTCTTCTTGGCCAACTTTTGCATTTAAATCTCCTAATATAATTTTTATGTCACGTTTTGGCAGCCTGCCGTATAATGTTTCAAGTTCCCCATAAAATATATCTTTCACTTCCTCATCCTTATCTTCCGTTGGAGCGTGTACATTTATCAGTGAGATGTTGAAAAATTTTGACTTCACTCGTAGCGTAGACATTCTCTCATTAATATTAGCAAAATCTAATATCCTGCATTTAACTTTGTTATTCTCAACAAATCCTGTACCAAACTGTCCTTTCTTACTAGCACCATGGAAAACTGTGTACTCGCCTGATCTAAATGATCCTTCCTTCGCCCATCTAATTTCCTGGAGTGCTGCTATCGCAATACCGTACCTATCTAGCTCCTCTTTCAAGTTTTTTAATGCACCTGATCTTCCCAAACTTCGAACATTCCAAGTCGCTAACCAAAAGAAATTTCCATGTCCTCGCCTAGATCGTACCTTTCTGACTATCGGGATCATATTTACTTTCGGATTCTTAACAATACTGTTTTTTAAGAGATAGGGCTGTCAACCCTATGCTCAACCTCCGCTACTTTGGAGGGCCTAGGCTCAGGGGTTTACTCCCCCGCCCTATAGGCCTCAAATTAGGTACGGTAGCCCTAATTTGTGTACTGTTTGTGCCTTCATAGAAGATGTAATGTGTGTGTGGTGTGCATATGTGTGTGTATTGTTCTGGGAGTGCGCAAAGTATACTGAGTTCAGGTTACCCCGTGGGGTCGCTAGTCCCCAGGTAGTTGCTTGCGTCAACTACCCCTTGCGGGTGGTGTAAATGTCTTACAACTAGAATTATCAGAAAATGAATCAATTTAAAAAAAAATCATTAATTATTAGACTAAGAGGTACAGAAGAAATAATAATAAATAATAATAATAATAATAATAATAAATTCGAATTCTAAATAATATATTATAATATATCCAACTTATTATGTTAATTGTTCTGTTCTTGTAATATCATGTTAATTATGTAAACTAAATAATTTTTTTATAATAAAAAAATGTTAATATTTTTCAATATTAATGATTCCAGACAATCTAAATAATTCTTTTAAAACTTACAATCAGTTATCAAAAATGTTAATAAAAAAAATGTTAATATTTTTCAGTGTTAATAATTCCAGAAAATGAAATCAAATTGTGTATGTTTAAACTTATATTTATTTACAAAAAAAAAGAAAGTTAAATTATGTATGACATTTATTGTAATTCATCAGATATTATAAATCATTATTTTCATATTCATCAATATTGGATATATGTTTTTTATTACTGCCAATGACTACAAACTTATAAATTCATTCTCTTTCTCTCTCTCCTTCTTTCTCTATGACAGACTTAAGAAGACATCATCATCGCTAGTTTCACCATCCCTAGCTAGCTCTCAACAGCATCATCAGTAGCTTTCTCCAACATCAGCTAGTTGTCATCAACTTCGCTAGCTTCAACAAACCCAGGCTAGCTACAACAAACTCGAAGCAAAACCAGATGTGCTACAAACATACATCAGTCACAGTAGCACGCTCAAATTTGTCACATATGAAAAATTTCTTCAGGAGAGGGGATGGTGTAATAGGATCCGAAGAGAGGGACTCAAAGTAGAGAGAGAGAGAGAGAGACAAATTGAGAATCTCACTCGCTACTTAGGCCAGGCTAGACTGGGAGACTCTGTATATATACAGCTGCGCTAGCCATACAGGGGACAGTCTTTAGAACAGTTTATACAGCAATTACAACCCGTCAGTAACCAACTCTGCCTTTCTCTTTACTCAGTCTAAATCTCTCGCTACCTAATTTCTATTTACGTGTAAAGTCCTGGTAGTTTTGTGTCTCTATTTTATTATACAGTGTTGAGCATTCATGCTAGCTTATTTCTCAAAAAGCGTTCCTCACTAATTTCATTCCTTCTGAAACCTATTAAATTAAGGTTTCTTTTAATAGGGCGCGATAGGAAATTTTAAAAGTTCGAGATCATGCAAATACTCAGTATTCTATCGGGGGAAGAAGAAAATTTGGTTCTATAGGCTAGAATTTAATAAAACGTGCATGCATCGTGCATTTGTGTGTGTGTGTGTGTGTGTGTGTGTGTGTGTGTGTGTGTATGTATATGTATAAATATTTTTTATAAATACTTGTGTGGGTATATATATATTTGTACTTTTATACTTGTTGGTGATGTTTGTAAAACAGTTAGGTGCAAGGAATGACCTTAAAGAGTGTGTCTGAGTTATAGTTTATTTGGTCATTAATTATGTTTTTGTGGATAGCTTTGGTGAAATAGGATCATTGTTTTTTCTATATTTTGTGATTCGTGGTTGTTCTTTATAAGGTGGTTAGCATAAGAGGAGTCGGCTTGTTGTATTTGTATGAGCGTAGGTATTCTTTAAACCTGCCTTTTGGGCATCTTCCAGTCTGGTCTACGTACGCGCAATTGCATTCGGGAGGAGAGAGTTTGTATATACCCTTTTGTCATTCAGGCTGGTTGTTTCTGTATGTATGCATATTTTGTTTACAAGTTTATTGCTGGTTCTGAATGCTGTTCTCAAGCCTAGTTTTTTTAAAAAGTTTGTCTGTTTGTAAGTCTCGTTCCCTATGTATATGAAAGTGGCAAATAAGTTGGGTGTTGTGGGACTTCGTCTTGGTTGCAGTTTATTCTGTTTTTTCTAATTAATTTGTTGACAACGCTAGCAGGGTATCCGCTTTTTGTGGCTCTAGTGTATATGATGTTGAGTTCTTGTTTGTAGTTGATCGTGTGAGTGGTATAGTATATAGCCTGTTAGTTAAATGTCTGAGGGGTGCTAGTTTGTGTTGAGTGGGATAACGGAATTGGAACATATTATGGTGTCAGTGGAAGTGGGTTTTCTGTAAAATGACTTGATGAAAATAGCTATATATGTTAATAAATGTTAATATATTTATTATTATTATTTTAATGTATTTTTTAAAGTATTTTAATTTTTACTTATATTAATATTTATTATATCATCACTTAATATATTAATTTTTTATTATATTTATTATATCAATATTTATTATACTAGCTGTACCCGCTGGAAAGGAAAAGAAAGATAAGGAAGGGGAAGCTCACGTTTCTAATATGTTTAATTTCACAGTGCTTGTGGGTTTACAATATTCTTTGTTGTTCCATTGCCTGTGCAGATATAGAGACTGTCAGGTTTGCCGACTCTAGAACACGCAACATATATTTGTCCGTGTGAGAAGCAATCCGTGTCTAGCTCTAAACCGCACAATTCTAAACATTGGCCCTGAGCTTTGTTGATGGTGTTTGCAAACGCCAATTGAATTGGGAATTGCAATCTCTTAAATGGGAATGCCATATCCGTTGGAATCTTAGGAATGCGAGGAATGAGAACATCTTCACCTTTGAAAGGTCAACAAGGTGTTGCTTCTACGACATTGCTCATTAATTTTTTTACTGCAAGCCGCATGCCGTTGCAAAGCTTTGGCTGGTTGATATTTCGCAACATGATAATTGGCATGCCAATTTTCAGTTGCACTACGTGCGGTGGTATCCCTGGCAGATCGAGTGAATTCAAAAATTCTGTTGATAATTATCTGCTTCCACAACAGTATGACGGACTTGTATGTGACTGCCTCACTTTGAATATTAGACTGAATAATATTGTTAAGTTCGTAGACGTCTTTTTTCTTGGCCGCAATAATAGCTCGTTCATTCGGCCAATCATGAATCTTATAATTTTTTAGAATATTGGGAAATACTTGTTCAACCACTTCTTCTTTTGACGTCCCAAACTGCAGAATTTATGAGGCAATAAAATTCGCGCTGAGATCAGATCAACCGGCACCTTTCCGCTCCCAATTTCCAGCAATTGATGTGATAAATCTCAGCTGATCAATCGTTTGCAGCTGGACTCGCATATTTATAGTTATTTTCAACGTCCACGACGCAATTCTACATCGAGCGAAGCAGCAGCAGATCGATTCGGTGATGGAATTCCCAATTGATTGAAAACTTTGTTCGCGATTTCTAAGCACAAATCCTTAATGATTATCAACCCTTCGTTGTAGATATCTGCTGTGAAATCCATGTTCATATTTGAATTTTCCTTTCGTATTCGACGGAAAATATCTTCAGCCATGTACGATTTATATTTCTCCCATACTGTGTTGGAGATAAAAGATAGCGGTCAATGTGATTGCAAACAATGCACGACTTTGATTTGGATGTGATGTGTTGCATGCTTCATTATTGCATACATCGTCGTTTATTCATTATTCATTATTGCATCGGTCGTTCTCCAATAAATGCAGAGTTTGGCATGCACTGCGGAAAGTGGCATGTGTAACGCCGTTGACAATTCTCAATTGCCGAAAAGACGTTGGACCGGGCACATTTACCAATAGCATGCGAAGAAAGAAGCATTCATCTTGATTGGGATGCACGGTGTATATTCTGCCTATCGTAATTTCTATGAATATACCAGATTGCCGTCTACTGGTTCTCCTCGTTTGCGACGTTCAAATGATTTACTACTCACGTTCCATGTGTATTAAGTAAGCACTTTCGAATACAGCAGTTTTTTCGCAAACGCGTCATTTTGACTTAACTGAAGAAAGCGGTTAACGTTGTAGCCGGTCGATTCAGCGCTATTTGTTGCACATTTGCAGCTATGAAATAAACGCGTTGTCCATTTTCTAGATGTACTGCTAAGTGAACAACAGCTGGACTTCGTTCAAGTATGGAAAATGAAAGAATTAGCCATACAGCTTCATAGATGCTTATGTATCTTCCAGCCTGATTTCATCGCTATGTATGACCGCATCCCTATCACTTCTTTGTGGTTGTACGCCAAAAACTGCCATGTCGCTGCGTTTATTCACGTACTTACAAATGGATTTGATTACTTTAATGGAATTACTGTATTCCATGTTTATGTGCGCTTTGTATGTTTCGATAGCAAAGGCGAATGTGGAACAAACCACCGGTTTTTTTTTTGTTTTTTTTTTGGCATTAGCGTTTCGCCATACAGCCAGCGCTCATGTCATTATACTATAATATATTTTAAGGGAGGGAGAGTGTTCAGAGAGTGTATGACGATTTTTATTCAAAAGGTGTTTATTATATTAGGTATCATTATAGGCCTTTTCCAGCTTTAACATTATAACCTAGCCGCATTTGTAGTTTTTAATGAATTCGTAGAGTAAATTTAGAACTGCGAATATCTGAGAAAATATTACTTGATTATAGTGGAAAGGAGCGGGCAGAAATTTAAACAATTCATCAAATAATTTTTTTCTTTGGATGGAAAATAATGGGCATACCATTACGATATGATGGAAGTCCTCTTTAACTTTGCAAGTTGCGCAAAATGGGGAGTCTCTTTGTCCTATTTTAAACAAATAAGCGCCACATACAACGTGATTGGATCTCAGCCTGCTAATTGCGGTTACCATATGTTTACAAGCCGCCATTTTCTTAAACCAAGGGACTGTGTCAACTCTCTTCACATTTTCTTTGTAGAAATTACCCTTCGTGCTAGAGGCTTCGTATTGCTTTTGCCATTTTTCAACTATTCTTCTCTTTAGTATCCCCTTCAAGTCAGACGGAGGTAACTTGTATTCCAAGTATTCCCCTGACACCGCTGCCTCTTTGGCTAATAAATCGACGGTTTCGTTATGTGTGAGCCCACTATGCCCCTTAATCCATATGAAATTTACAGAGATATTTTCGTTTTTTAAAATACTAATTAACTCCAAGATTTCTGTTAAGATATGGTTTGGGGGAGGTGAGTGTAGAGAATTTTTTAATTTAATTAGACCGCTAAGGCTATCAGATAGTATTAAGTAATTTTTAGCAACCCACCGGTTGTCTATCTCGATGTCACTGTTTCGCATTTGTGTAGTTACTAATTTACCGCCATCTTCTGCTGATCTTCTTCTATATAAAGGATATCCATCATTTCCTGTAACTGTGTTGGATACTAATGCTCGAGGATATCGCTTAGAACATTTTCCTTCTGTCATGCATGGTGAATTGGAATCAATGTACCGGAAGGTCCATGTATCATATTTTTCGTCCCAACTTCATGCAAATTCTTATCGACGTCAGCATCGGGTATTTTGGCGCATACATCGTCGATATCGTTTGAAGTGATTTTGTTATAGGGCCAGAGTGTTTTACCATGAAATCCATCAGCGATTTCAGCTTCTGTTTGAAAGCACATGCTATGATGTCATGCTATCCACCGGCGATTGCCCAGGAAGTAAGAGCTGTTGTATATCGTTCCAAGCTGGATTGCAAGTGAATGTAATGAATAGTCTGGACGCCCGTAGTGACGAACATATGCAGTACTATCTTGAGCGTATTCGTGCATATGACGTGGACTGCCTGTATATGAAGATGGCAAAATCGATAGTCTTTCAATGTTAGTTGTATTACCGCATTTACAACTGCATCTCGCAAATATGGGTATTCTTCAGAGCGAAGCTTGGCAAACGGATGAATATTGTAATGTAATGGTGTGATGTGTATTTGTAGTAGTTGGTTGTGTAGCACGAGCGGTTTTGTAAAAGGGCTTGTAAGTATGCAAGTTTAAAAGAGAATGAAGTATTAGTAATAATCAAGAAATCACACTGTTTTTAAAAAGATATATTCTCTAAGAGAAATTAAGTACTTAGAATATCACAATAAAAGCTTATAATAAATTCTTATAACTTAATACTGGTATAGCTCTGATGCTTCCACCTCGGTTTCTCGAACAAGTCTATATTGAAAAGAATCTTCTCTTTTGTCCGTTCAGTTCCTCCCCTGTAGGAGAAGGGGGTAGTACAATGCCATAAAGGTTAATCAACTCTTCCATAACTGTTCTCTTATACTTGCGTGTACCCTTTTTTGCGAGCGAGCTTGCATTTTCTCTTAATTTTGATTTTTTTTTTTATAAATTAATATATTTCTATGTTTCTTGCATCCATCACATTAATGCAATGTGATGTATGCATTAAGAGAAGAAGAGAATGCATTAAGCTGTGAAGAAGTTTGATTCTGCAAAAGAGAATTTTAAAATTTTTAAATTGTTAAATCTAACATAAAAACATTGTTGGACACTTAATTTTATAGAAAATTCTTATTGTTATAATTCTTAACTAAGACATATTTTACTATTGAAGTAAATATTAAGTTATTGAAGTAGCTACTTTATGGGGTATGTATACATATTTGGGCCGTCGTATTCCAAGAACTATTCAGCTATGCTGTGCTTTCTAGGTACCTTCAACATAAATTGAGAAAACAATTAAATATTACAAAAATGTTAGATTAATAGGATCAAATGATCAACAAAATATAAATAAATAGAAGTAATCAGCAGTTTTCTTTTAAGGCGAACTGAAAAAAAGATAAATACATATCATGAATATCATAAATAAACATCAAAATATCAAACTATATAGGCATTATGCTTTAGACCATTAAATCTGCAAAAAAAAAAATATATATAAATTATTAATATTAGGTATATAATTATATTATTAGGTTTATCATAATGAAAAATTTATACTAAATCAATGTCAAATATTTGAGAAATTCTCAATTTCTGCATTGACATCGTCGTCGCTGTTAAACATTGCATTACATAACAGAAGTATCAAATAAGTTTACGTGTTCATCTTGGTTTCTGCAAAATAAAATAAATTGTAAATTATTATAAGTAATATAAATTTTTGTTCTTAAGACTAATTAATTGATTACATACATTTTTTTTTATTTATTTATTTTTTGTTTTGTATATGGTTAATAAGTTTATTAATTATATGGTATTAATTAAATATATACATGTGGTGTAATTTGTAGAGTTGAGAATAGGTTGAAAAGTGTGTCATGTAGAATGAGAATGATTTCTAGTGTTTTATGTTTTACGTCGGTCGCGAAGTTCCATAGGATGTTTATTTTGGGATTGTGGCATTTTCCTTATATATGCCTTTTTAATTTTACTGAGGTGTACTACTTTTTTACCGTCTTCCATACGTAAGCGTACAGTATGGTTGGGGTATAATTTGTCTATTTTGTAAGGTCCAGAAAATTTATGACCAAATTTGCCCTGAGGTTTGAAAATTTTGAGGTAAACATTGTCTTAACCTGAAATTGATGTTTAGATACATTCCGATTATAATATTTGGCTCTAGTAACTTTTGCCTTTTCATTATTTTCCTTAGCTGAAGCGCGTACCTCTTTAATTTTATTGTACAATGTCCTTGTGTGGATATTAAAATTATCGAGGTCACGGGATGGGAAGTTTACTAGCCAAGGAAATTTGAACTTACTCCCAAATATGAGTTCATGAGGAGAATAGCCTGTCGAGGTATTTGGGCTTGAATTGTGTGCAGCTTTTATAAGTGATAGATATCTGTGCCACTGGTTTTGTGAGTAGTGGGAGATACTACGAGCTATCGTTTTATGGATACGTTCCAATTTGCCATTGGAAGCAGGGTGGTAGGGAGTAGTGTTAACTTTTCGGATTTTCAATAGGGTGCAGATCTGAAGTAATATGGTGGAAGTAAAATTGGTACCTAAATCTGATAGTAGGTACTTGGGGGTGCCATAACGGGTAAAAATTTCATTTACAAGTATCCGCGCAATATTCTCAGCCTTTTGATTTGTCACGGGAAACATCTCGAGAAAGCGAGAATACTGGCAGATAATGGTAAGGATGTATTTGTATTCCTCACCTGTGTCTGGATTAGTGGAAACTTCCATGGGAGGTTTGTGAGGAATATGCGACTTACTAGTAGCGCAACTATGACATGTTTGTACATAATTTTGCACATCAGTAGAAATATTTGGCCAAGTAAAGAACATTTTTATTCTGTCATATGTCTTATGAATACCAGTGTCCCGAGAGAGGAATGTCATGAAATAATCTCATGGTGGTGTCACGCATAGAGTTAGGCACTAGCGTGCAATTGTCAACAGTATGCACTATTAAACCCGGTTGGTCTAAGGAATAGTGGGGTGTTTGAAGTAACTTCTGACATTCAGCGTCATTACTTTGAAGTTCTAGCACTTCCAGGAGGTCTATCGTTGGATAGTATTCGTCGGTTTCGGCTTGAATGCAGCCGCATTCAACCATCTATCGACTAAGTGCGTCCGCATGTGCAATATTCTTGCCGGAACGATGCTTGTTACGTATTTACAAGCTCGGTAAGTAGTTCATCCAGCCAAGGCCCACAATACCCGGGAGCTCACCCATGCGTTCTTTACGCTAGCCGATTGACCAGAGCTGGGTTAGGCTCTGGCCGCCTGTTTAGTGGAGTCAGGAACCAAAGCGGTGTGTTGGACTGCAAGGCACGCCGAGGAAACTTGCCTCCAGCGAGAACCTGCATCCTCAACCACCAGGACTTCCCTCCCCCACGACACAGGTATCCACACACGGCAAACATGTGGGTGGCACCAGCACGGGCCACTGGCGTGTAAGACTGTAACTATGTAAGTGTATAATGTTAAGGCGTTTAGGTGTAAGTGATGCAATATGAATTCCCACGGAGGCTCCGCAGCAAAAGAATTCGCTGCAAGAGATTCAGGCCGCACATAAATTATGGCGACCCAAACAGAGGGCAGAAAAGTTTCTACCAACTCACACTCCTGACGGGGCACCGCTGCATTTGTTAGTCTGTAATTGTAGCTGAGGTACGTGGGAGTGCTAGGTTCCCAAATAGCCCGAAGGCTACCCTCTGCGTTCGCCCACCAGCTTGGCCATCCACGCTTCCACAAAAGTGGAGCGCAGATGTTTCCAGAGCCGCGACGAGGACGCGCTGGTTGGACTTGAATGAGGTTCTGCGACAGAATATCCATCTCTAGAAACATAGGGAAGTTTCACCCTATGTGAGTAAAAATACTCCCTCAAACCATTTGGCTCCTCTACGGGTGGTAGTAGGTTGTGGTTTCTGATTTTTATTTCGATGCGGGCATTCTCTGACGAAATGCATTTCTCCACCGAAACGACAAGGAGATGGGGGTGTGCGAGGATTAGAAGTTTTCGAAGTGACAGCGAAAACTGTGGGGTTTGTTTCTGGAGCCTGTACTTCTTTTAGGGCATTGGCATAGGAAGTGCTTCGTCTAATTTTTGAGGTAGCTTAGTTCGTACCTCATTACGAAGTGGTTGAGGAAGTGACTTCAGGAACGCATCAGTGGCCAGTTTGTCTAAAATAGTTTGTAAGGCCTCGAGTGGGTTAGCTTGTGCTTTTAAATGAATGGCGGATTAGATGTGTCTAATTCTATCCGCGAAGGTTTCAGGAGACTCTGTGCGTAGAGACTGAATATTAGTCATCTGTTGTAAGAGGACTAAGGGGGTTTTCTCTTTTCTAAATCTAGTTAGAAGACGTTCTGAGATTAGAGGATACGTTATAATTGTACCCTGGCGTTGTAATTCGGCTTTCTGGGTGTAGTAAAATATTTTTGCTGACCCTGAGTGCCTTAGTGCTAATATTTCTAATTTAGCAGCGTCGTCCCAGCCAGAAAGACTAGCACAATGGCTAATTTGGTCAAGGAAATCTGACACTTCGGCTGAATTTTCGCCATCGAAAGTAGGTAAACTATTAATTAATTGCAAATTTCTCAAGGGACTAGGTTGATTGTTAATTGGAGGATTTGCTAATTGTTGCTGAGCAAGTAAATATTCTACAGCAGCGTCGATATATTATAAAAATGTATCCAGGCAAATAAATAAATAAAATTAAAAAAAAAATAAAAAATTAATTGTAAATTTCTTAAAGAACTAGCTGGCTGATTGCTGGTGGTGGGAGGAGGATTGGCTAATTGTTGCTGAGCAAGTAAATATTCTACAGCAGCGTCGATTTTCATGTTTTGTCCGTTAATTTTATACATTTTGGAAATACAAAATTCACAAGGGATGGTGCAAATACAAAAATTTAAAAATGAAATTCAATAAAAATTCAATTATGGGAAATATTTAAGATATTTCCGCTGAGAAAATAATTAAAAAAAACAAAAAAAAACAATCAAATTATCTGATGGATAATTTGTTTAATTATGAAATTGAAAATTGTACGTACTTTTAATTTTTGGATTCTGGTTGAAAATATATCCCAAACAGCTGGCACCAATGTAATGTAATGGTGTGATGTGTATTTGTAGTAGTTGGTTGTGTAGCACGAGCGGTTTTGTAAAAGGGCTTGTAAGTATGCAAGTTTAAAAGAGAATGAAGTATTAGTAATAATCAAGAAATCACACTGTTTTTAAAAAGATATATTCTCTAAGAGAAATTAAGTACTTAGAATATCACAATAAAAGCTTATAATAAATTCTTATAACTTAATACTGGTATAGCTCTGATGCTTCCACCTCGGTTTCTCGAACAAGTCTATATTGAAAAGAATCTTCTCTTTTGTCCGTTCAGTTCCTCCCCTGTAGGAGAAGGGGGTAGTACAATGCCATAAAGGTTAATCAACTCTTCCATAACTGTTCTCTTATACCTGCGTGTACCCTTTTTTGCGAGCGAGCTTGCATTTTCTCTTAATTTTGATTTTTTTTTATAAATGAATATATTTCTATGTTTCTTGCATCCATCAGAATATCATACGTTCTGTTTCGACCTTTGCATACATATCTACGATGTATTGGTGAAACAATTAACAAATGTGATTGTCACATTTCAAAATGTGATTGTCTTCATTCTCTCGAATCATTAATCGGTATGAATAATAGTTCATTGCGCTGCATTTCATATTTGTTTCTTCGCCACTGACTGGATTTACCATCTTAACGTTGATGTGATATCCATCGGCGCCATCCCAAAAAATAATTGGGTATTGCAGGGCATCGTAGCCTCGATGAGTTTCTGCAGCTTTTGTCTATTGATCGTTTCTCCGATGAAGAACAATATCTCTAGGTTGGAATCGATCTCCGACTAGCCACTTCGTCTATAGTTGGAGCATTGACTCACATGTTCTCCAGAAGGCGTTTTGTCAGCATGAATAACAATCTGTGTGTATCAGGTGGCATCATGTCAATTGCTGTTTTGAACAAATGCACTACACTGTTTTTTCGTGAAGAAGCTGTTGCAGCTGGGAAACAATAGACTTTTCTATGCCGGTGGAAATTCCGCAGCGTACACTCAATTCATCATTGCCATCACCGATGAAATACATTTGTAGAAATTTATGTTGACCATCTGGGAACGGAAGCACGGAGCCAGCTTTATGATAAATTTGTCGTTTCACTTTGAAAGTTGGCATGAATTGAGCTGCTAAGATTTCTGCGTCGAACGACGTTATTTGGAAGCATGAGTTGTATTTCCTGATGTTAGATAAGAAATGCTTTGATTCGGCGGTATATCCGGCAAGCAACGTTTTTAATGGCTCTGGCGGTTCTCCAAGTTGAGTTTAATTTTTCCGGCCGCGCAACACATTCCTTTAGTTTCCCCATTAAATTTCAGAGCCTTGCAATAAGGACACACTGCAGTCATAGTGCCGATGAGAACATGCCGGTTCAAACTATAATAATCAGCTGGGTTACCGGAATGCAAGGCCATTGCAATCGCGTGATTGCTGACCACAGAGTCGTGTTTGACGCTGATCTTCTGTTTCTCGACGTCTTTCAGCCATTCTCAGCCTGTTGTGTTCATTCTGTTGAGAACGAAGCAGTTCTGAAGCTGCAGAACATGATCGCCGTGCTCCAACCGTGCATCCTCAAGTCTGGCTGCACGTCGCTCCGCCATTTCTTCGCAAGTATTTGAGCCATTCTTTGTCTGTTTCGCTCGTTCGCTGATGCCCGTTCTTTCTCAGTTTGATTTGCAATTACTCATCGTACTGCTTCCGCTCCGCAAGTACGACGACTTAAGTTTGATCTTTTGCGAGCAGATTGATTGCACTGAAAAAGAAGAAAGAAATATATAACAAAAACATATAAAACTTCAAAACATTAAAAAAGGAAAAAAGAAGTAATAAACAAAAAAAAAATAAAAAATACTAACGAAAAATTTCAATTCATCGCAGATCAGTCGACATTGCTCAATTCCACCGCCAATTGCACTGAAAAATAAGAAAAAAGTTGAAAAAACGAAATGAAAAACAATGAAAAAAATAAACTCCTGACGAAATAAACGCTATGGCAAACGACACAGCTCAATTCAAACGCAATGCCACACGAAATAATTAAATCAAAATGAAAATAAATCGAAATCTATCCAATTTAACTATGCAATCGGAAACATAGAAATGGAATCTTGAAATTGGAAATTCGGAAATCGTAAATCGGAAACATTAGGGGTACAATAGATCAAACAAAATGGTCGCAGTACAGAACCCTCAAAAAAAAAAAAAATCGGAAACATTGAAATGCAATCATAAAATATTTAGTGTTGCATTTACGTCCAACAGATGGCGCGTTTTTTTCAAAAAAAGCATGTTTCTTTTCAAAAAACGGGGTTCTGCAAACGGCAGAAGAACCGTTTCCATTTATCAAGAATAACTCTTAAGTGTCCCAAGAAGTTACCGTTCTCATTCTTACAAAACTTAATCTTAGTTCTAAATCCACTTTTCAGATTTTTTACGCTCTTGAAGAATATTCTGCTGCTTTTGGCTGCAAAATCCTCTCGTAATTCTTCCAGTTTTTTTTTCCCATTCTCTCTTCTTTTTTCTGCACACAGCTTGGGCCAATTTTCTTTGCCTCGCTAAGTCTCTGCAGTTATTCTTGTTAGCCTGTTTAGGAGCTTCACCCTTAGTTCGTTTTTTCCCCTCAAGACTCTTTCGCATTCTTCATCAAACCATTCTGAACGGGCTGTTCTCGGCTTCCCAAAACCTCCTCTGCCACACTCCTGAAAGCTTCCCTCATTACTTTCAATTTATTTTCAACATTTTAAGTGTGGAAAGCAACAGATTTCACTTTCCATTTTTCCACATTTTATGTAGTTACTTTTTCTTTTATGCCCCTAAAGCGACAGGCCAGTTTAACTTTCGCCAAGTAGTGATCGCTATCGCAATGTGCGCCTCTATAGCTTCGCACATCTTCAATATCAAAGGAATGACTCGCATCTAGGACCGCATGGTCTATTTGGTTCCGCGTCTTTCTATCGGGGGTACCCAGGTTTCCTTGTGAATATCTTCATGAGGGAAACATGTGTTACTTATTTTCATATTTCTAGTCATGGCGAAATGAACCATTCGGAGGCCATTATCATTTGTTTCAGTGTGTTTACTGTGTTTCCCTATTGTTAGTATGAAACCTTCCTCTTTACCAACTTTCGTATCCCCTAGTACATTCTTGACTTGTACTTTGGTATTTCGTCCAATGTACTTTCTAATCAATCGTAGAAAGTATCTTTCTCTCTCTCATCCTTTTCTTCTGTAGGGGCATGTGCACTAATCAAGGATATATTGAAATATTTCCCTCTCAATCTCATTCTGCTCAATCTCTCACCTATAACTTGTAATTAAGTAGGGAGCTTTCCAAAGTGTTCCTAATGGGAAAATATTATTATTTTTATAGCTTATTATTTTTATTCCGACTATTAACAACTGTATAATCTCTGAGTTTTATTATCTCCGAATCTGACCACCGTATTTCCTGGAGCGCGATAATATCAACTAGATATTGCAGAAATTCCTGTCCAGGACCCTACTAGCTGCGGTTGGTATAAGCTTCTTACATTCCAAGTTCCCAATGTAATTAAACCTTTTCCTCGCTTTTATAGTTCTCTTAATTCCATCCGGCTCTTTTTCTGTTGGCGGTCTTATTTTTTACGGTACAAGGTGTGTACACAGTACCCAACACTGTGCAACAACTTTCTTTTGCACCCTTACATGACTCCATCTATCTTAGATGATTACCGTCCAAGGCTGAAGAGGTCCATCTCCCCTGACAAAGCACATTTTTAAAGTAGCGGTACTCTATCGCCACCACATGTTACTGAGTTATGAGGCTTTTTATAGGGTTGTCTGCATTTCCAGATAGGCTTCCTCGCACCCTTCTTGTTCGCAACTCTTATTCACCAGAAAGGCCTGCTTATTTTGCAGTTAACCACCATATCTGATGGCTGTTCCACAACCTAGTGGAACGGCAGTGGCCGCCTGGTAGCAGCGGAATGGTGGAAAGAAATCCCAGGGCCAGGAATTATATATAATATATATACTTTATACATATTGAAATTCGTGCGGTTCAACAAACATTATACTTTATTTGGGATTTGGTATAATTCTTTTTCTGTTGTTCTTGTTAGCCTAATACTGAGGGTATGTTACAATTTAATAAATTACCAAGATTTTCTAACTGCTATTCAATTTTTACTTTCTCTTACTCCTAGTAAGAGGAAGTATTGTAATCGTGTCAAATTTTTTCTTACTAAAACAAATATGTGGTTTGATCATCTAGTACAATGACGATTAAATTCTGCGCCCACCCTCTTTATCCAAATTCATATGTTTAATATCAACTTGACAATTTAGGTTGTCGATTACTATTATATAAATGATTAATTTTTTAATTGATATATTTTCTTAATCTAATGAATGATTTATCAAACCATTCAGTTCTCTCTAGAATTTCTTTGCAGCTTTATGGGTATCTTGGCAGCCCTGACCTGTCAAAGTGTTGCTGGCCAAAAAGGAAACTGATGGAGTGCAATCTTGATGCAATTTAGTTGTTGATAATATTAATTTTCAAACTTTTCTGCTACATTATCGCCAGTGCACCAGAACATGTTCAAGTTTTAATTGTTCTAAATGCCTGGACAAATAGTCGAGGCTTTGGAATAGTTCTAACTAAAAGTGGTCATGACATTTGAAGATCCATTTTTTGTCGTCAAAGAGTGAGTTATCTTCTTAATTGTATTTTTATTTTATTTTCATTTATAAGTTTTTGCTAAAATGTTATAATATTGCCTTTATATGAAATAAAATACTTTTTTTTTAAATGGTATTCAAATCGTCAGGCCTTAAAATCATAATGAGATGTTTGTACGGCAATGGCCAGAGGAGTTTTTAAAGAAAAAGAAATGTAAAGAAAAGCTCTACGTTTCGGGTACCATTGATGCCCTTCTTCAGGAGCTCTGTAAAATTTATTGGAGAAAATACATGATGTACAGTATTGTAGTTAAGAAAAAGTGCATAGATTTATAACAAAAAAAAAAAGGAAAAATTTCTTTTATTTAAATTTTTTTTGTTTGTAATAAATCTATGACTTTTTCTTAACTACAATACTGTACATCATGTATTTTCTCCAATAAATTTTACAGAGCTCCTGAAGAAGCGGCAGCAAAGATCAACTAGAACAACAAACATAGAGCAACAAAGATTTCTTTTTCTTTAAAAACTCCTCTGGCCATTGCCGTACAAACATCTCATTACTTTTTTTTTAGTTTCTAACTAAACTGAAACTCTTGTTTTAATGAGAAATCGTTGCAAAAATCCGGCATAGTATTGTGAAAAATCTATAAAAATTTACTTTGTTTTCCATCTTTTTTTCACTTATAATTTGATATGACTGAATTGATGCTTTTTAAAACAATATTATAAATATCACTTAACAAATACGCTAACGTTAACTACCTTTTATTTCAAACCTTGAATCGATTATATACCGGTGGTTTGGGTTTGTTTTATTCTAAATAAGTAGATAATACTAATTTATGTTCTTGAGATAACAATTTTTAGAAACATGCCTTTCATTTTGTTGAACGAAATTATATTTTGCCGCTTTCCTTTCAACAAATTAATGATTTTTTTGAAACATTACATGTTACATTGTTAATCTCAAGGGCATTGATTTAATTTGTTTTTTTTTCAAATAGCCCACATTTTATTATTTGAAATATTAAAAACATTTTCGTCGTAATTTATCTGTATGAAGGAATTTTTTGTATTATTATTGAAGAAATGTGCCAACTAGTCATTCATTTAAACTAAGTATCCCATTCCACCTCATCCATTTGAAATATCTATCTAATTGAAGGTAAAATACTTTTAAAATGCTAAGGGCTTTACTTCTGTTTTTAATTAGTATTTCGTTTCATCTGCCTGCTTTTCTTATCTGAATCAATCTAAATGAAGCGATTGATGAAGAAAAGACAGTTAATCAAAATTTACAAATGATTAGTCCATGCCCTAATCAAATGATTCTTCCCTTTTGTACATAACACTCAATAAGCTATTTGATTCAACTTCTATTTTAAATCAAATATTAAGTTCTGGTATTTTATCCGGCGTAGCATGCATATTCGTTTTGTTCCTGACCGGTTTCGGATTTTCACACATCGTCAGAGCAAGTTCACGTAGTTCGTGAGAGAGTTTACTTCAGCGCAATGTTTCTGTTACACTCACACTTGTTGGTGGACCCATTCACATATTCAACAAATATTAAGAGTATAGGGGAATTTGCTGTAAGAGGAATCAATTCTGATTGCAGTTATTTTCTTTCCTATCCTTTTTGCATGAATACTTTACCGACTACACAAAATACTGATTTGTATTTCATTTGTATTATCCTCATAAAGTTGTACATATCCTTTTGTGTTTTCCATTAATGAATAATCATACAAACAATTTATTTTTTTAAAAAGAAGGAACTAATTTTGAAAAACTGTGGTCAGTAGTTAATTGAATTTTATTTACTTTTGAAAATAGGGAAGTTGCCAAAGCTTTAAATAAAACTAGAGGTTTATTTCGTCGCTGGTTAGAAGTACAAGAAGATATAAGAAGTAATATTTCGAAAGATGAGCTGGAGTGGACTACTACAGAGTTGAGGAACGCACTGAGAAGTATTGAATGGGATTTAGAAGATTTGGATGATACAATAGATATCCTTTAATTGTTGTGCATTTCATTAGGAATGGATTTTTAGTAAATTGATATAAAACCATTATTTTTTCATTTTTGTATATATTAAAAAAATTATTACAGAATAAATAATTATTGCAATCGACTAAAAATTTTAATCTTGTCTGTTGAGAATTAATCTGTGTTTGTTGGTGTTACATATCTAGATGATTTATTTTCATTTCCTCAATGGTAGCGCGCTGGACTCGTATGCGAAGGTCCGAGTCCAGGTAGTGCTGACCTAAAGTTTTCTCCTAGAGCCTCTACTGCTCACTGCCGCTGTTGCACTTTTCCGAGAGATTGCTATTCTTTTAACAGCAGATAAATCTGTTTCTTTTACTTTTTCTTAACTGTAGAGGAAGTTTCAATCATGTCAAATTTTCAAAATGAGATTTTACCAAAAAATACTTGTCTTGAGGTCCCTCGAATATTAAAAAAGTGTTTCTAGCAAATGTTATCACTTTTAGGTATCTTACCTATCGCATCTGACACTCCCCCCTCTCAGGGCATTGTCCTTTACAGAGAAGGAGGACATCCCACATTAAATATTACAAAACGTATAAATTATTAGTTCATATTAAAGAAGACAAGGCAAAGACTTTTAAATTAATTTTAAAATTGAATTATAAACTAAATCCGTAAAAGAAGAAGCTAAGAAAATTAATTAATATAGCTTATATTATCCATAAAAATCAAGTATAAGTAGCTTATGCACACGAATAATAATGAAAAAACAAATTAATTCCATCTCTTTTTGGCGATCTTAAAAACAATAGGAAAAAGAAAATATTTTATTTCTTTTAAGACTTTTTTTTTTTTTAATAATCTTTTATTGATTTTTAAAATATATATAATATTAGCAGACGTGTAACAAATGCACTAAGCTTGAGATTTTAATTAACTCTCAAAACATATGTATGTATCTTTAACATAATAAAAATATCTATTTTACAATTTAATTTACCAATATCTTATTTATTGATTTATTCACTTGTAATAAAAGTTATCATTATTAATGTTACGGATATATAAATCAGAGTAATAAAACTATTAACTATTATGTTTTGCCATTGATGTAATAATCAATTTTACAGATAATTCTGTAAATAACCAATATTATATACTTTTCTTACAAAGTTGAAGAAAATTTGTATCAGAATTGCTCTAATTGCATTAAAAAGAAGTATAGTGTTCACAGTAGACATTTCTGATTGTAATGTGGGGCCCAGATTTGGCAATTCTAATTTCCAAAGCGTTATAGTGGGCGTTTCTGCATAAGTTGTTTTTAATATAGATTTTTTAGCTACTAGCGTTCTTATTTATTTCGTTTTCAACAGATTATTTCATTTTCTAAATGACATTCCTATTACATTAATAAATTCAATTTCGTCGTATTTATGGAATCAGTTAGATATCTTTGTTTTTGAATTCTCTTATAGTTTTAACATATTTTTCCTTGACTTCTGTTTACCTATTGTAGAGAAAAATCCATCTAAGTTTAAAATAGATAATAAGGAGTTAACAAGCCGAAGGAATTTCATACAACTTACCAGAGAGGAGGTGAAGGTAATGTTTGTTTATATTTTGAATTGTGTTATTTTGATAGGATTTTTATTTTATTTATGGTTGAAATGTTTTCTTAAGAAGCATTCTTCATTCTTAAAATACACCTGATCGGATAGGGATTGCAACTACATAAATAATACTGGTGCATTGATCACTTTGTATTAAGGCTTTAAAATAGTAGATATTTTACTTGAGTGGTTTTATCATGTAATTAGATAGCTCCTTAGAATAAAGTGAAAAACAGTTAGATTTAAGTAAAGAATTTGCAAGATATTTATATTGTTATTTATAGATAACATTCTTCTGACAAACATACTTGTTCATTGTTTTGGTTGGGTCCGCAGAGCTGGAATGCATCAGAGATCAACAATATCTCTGAAAATACTTCTTCATCTGACAAACATGGAATAAATTTATAGTATTTCATTGAATATCTGGCTTTGTCCTTCTTCAGTTTTGTTGTTATTTTTTACAAAATAACAGTTAAGTTTTGTGGTTTTCTTCTTGTACACATAAATTATTGTTTCTTCAATATTGATTTGAAAGATAGATTTAATTTATTTTTATTTCAAATATATTTGTCAATAATTTTTTCATTATTTTTTAGCATATGAAAGATAAGATGAACTACAGCAGAGGAAGGGATCGTGATCGAACTGCTCGTCAGGTAGGAATTTCGTATTTTTTATTAATTTTGCATAGATTTTACTGTCAAACAAGAAACAAATAAAAATTTGAACAAAAAAGGAACTATAGTTAGCTGTAAAAGTAGATTTCATTACGCACAACGTAATTAGTTGCTGAGTTATAAGCCGCGCCCTCTTTAAAGAAGTTGACATTCAAATAGGTGTTCTCAAACAGTAGAGTCACACCAACATAGTCCATCATGTAATATGTTGAATGTATGAAGAGATTATGTCTCTATCTTGTCCTGTACTGATAGCACCTGAATAAGCTGGTAATTCGTAGTAAATGCGGTTCTCCTCCCAAAGGCTACCCATGGGTAGAATTCTTTGCTTGGGGAGCCGTTCTCAGTTGCTGACCAAGCTTGTTCCCATGCCATGTGCGCTCTTTTTCTAAAATAATATCTACCTACATATAGAGTAGTAAATACAAATTGAAATAATGTAAAAAAATTCTAATGCTTTTATTTTTGAAATCCTGGAAAGAATATAATATACATCTTCAACAGAACTGGCACTCAGCTTTCTCAAATGGAATTAATGTTTTACGAGGGTACCTCAAAGACAAAGGAATATTTAAATCATCAGCTGCGCTATTTGCCTCGAGCCACATTCTTTATCATATTCTCATGTATGTGCTTAAATTTATTAGTTTAATTTATAAATTTTCAATAGAATAAAGCGAAACTTGACCATAATTTTTACAATAATATGTATATGAATGTGTGTGAGATCAGCATAGCACAGATGGAAACTCTCAGAAAGTTCAAACTTTATATTATGTTTAAGTTCTACAATGGGCTCAAATGGATTTTTTGTTCTTCTGATGGTTTGGTTAGTTTTTGAGATTTCCTACAAAACGATTTTTAAACCTGCTATACTAATAACACATACACATAGAGAGCCTTAACTTTTAATTGAAACATTAATTCCCATTTGAGAAAGCTGAATGCCAGTTCTGTTGAACATGTATATTATATTCTTTCCAGAATTTCAAAAATAAAAGGATTAGAATTTTTTACATGATTTCAATATGTATTTACTACTGCATATTTTTTGACAACTGATTTGTAAATTAAATAAATGTATATACAGTGCAAAGAATTATAGCATGAATTTTATAATTAAAAAATTAGATACTGTATATGTATATTTAAACTGAGCTTTTGAGAATCATTTAATTTCTTTGAAGTGTAAACGTGGGCGTGATGTGACTGATTTGTGTATGAATGAGGATATGTCTTTATGACCCACTGGGAATTCCGTTATATTGTAAGTAAATTTTTAATTAACATATATCGAAAAAGTATATGTGAAAAAGCTAGATTCCATATAGAAGAGTGATCCGAGCATGTACGCGTTGGACTGACGTGGTTTTTTTTTATTTCTCGAACGCGCTTCAGTGAGGGCACCGGGGTCGGGGGGGCCGATTAGAAAATATAAGCCCTCGATTGACATATATAGAATAAAATGTTTTTTATGGTTCTGTTTTTAAACATTATTTTCATTATATATATATATATATATATATCTCGAGACTTATTCTTTTATTCATATATTTCTCAAAATATGTCGTTAGTTGTTACCCTATTTGTTATGGTTGGGAGAAGGGTTAGGGCAATAGGGTTACATTTATAAAACCTCCGAAGAGGGCTGGCTGGCCAATGGAGACGGGGTGGTTCGGAGGGGAATGGGGAGGATAAGGGAAGCGCCACGCTGTTATGGGTAAGGGTGTGGGCGAACGCTAACAGCGAAACGTTCGCTGGTAAAATGAGGAAACTAGGAAAACGAAGCAGAGAAGTAGTTTTACGCTGCGCCACTTACTTCGGGCGTTCAAGCTAATAATAAGAAAAAACACTCACCGGTTTGTCGTTCACCAACACTTACAGAGGGTCTTCCCGTACTGCAGGTATAGAACCCTCTCTTCCTCTAGAAGAAGGTGATGTGTCCCTCCAGCGAACTGAACTCAATAGTGCGACTTGTGCACATACACACGCATACGCGCACTCCTATATGATATTTTTACTACACAAAGTACAGATTCATATATATATAATTATATATAAGTGAAGTATGCAAGTGCTAGATATAATTATATGTAAGTGAAGTATGCAAGTGCTAAGTGAACTCTGACCGTTTTAACTTTAACTCTGTTTTTACACCGACTTACACTCAAACACGACCGACATTTTCTCATTTTCAATAAATTTAATAATTTACCTTACGAAATCCTGTTTTGAATTACTATAAAATTAAAAATTATAATTTTTTCTAATTATTGTTACTTTTTGTCACATAGTACTGATTGAATTGGGAATATTGATTTTGGAGAGGCTGTAACATTAGCTTAGCCCTAAGCCCACTTCAGTTTATCTGCAGTATGACCTCCCTCTATACAGTCAGTATTGGGAGAAACTGAATATTTAGTAAATTCAATGTATTTAAAGAAAGTTTGTCAATTAGAGCCAAGAAGTGATGGTATATCAACGTTTCACACCTGATTTTTGTTTTTATCTGAATGCTTTTATAAATTATTTCACTTTATAAAATAATTTCCTCTGTTATAAAGATGTTTAATTTCTTGAAACAATAATATCAGTGGGGCCCTTGGAAATAGTAGGGGTTCACAAGTAAACAGTAAATGAAAATTTAATAGTAGTAATAGTTATATAGTAGGAGTCGTTGTACAGCCTTTGTACAAGTAACATCGTGTCTGTTAACAGTGTAAATTAAACAGTTTATATAGTGCTTATTGAAACCAAATTTTGCCTGCGGTGAACGTATAGTATTTGCAACATTGTGACAAAGTTAGAAGAATTTCTATCAAGCCGTTTTTCAGTTATTTTAAAAAACAAAACATTCTATTTCAATTTTTCTATAAACATTTCTTTTTGTGGCTTGTGTTGGTGAGCAGAGTGGGGATTTGGTGGATGATCTTGTGGTTATTAGTGCTGCGCATCTTATTGTTGAGAAGTTGAATGTACTTTAAATCCTAATAAGAAAGATAAATATAAAGTCATCAGATAAAGAGGACGAGGTAGGGATTTCTAAAAACATCAGTATAACTTATGGTGGAAGTGATTGGCTACTAATTGAACTGATTAAAATTAGCTGTTTAAAGTGTTCGTTTCTCTTCCACAAAGCCTACTACTGATGTAATGGATCAGTCTGTTAAAGATTTTCTAATTCAAATGAAAGAAGAATTAAATGGGAATATATTAAAACAGGGTACAGATATTAAATCTCACATAAATGAACTCACTATTAAATTATAAAATTCTATTTCTAAAGTAGAACGACTAGAGAGAGACACTCGTAAACGGAACCTCATTCTATTTGGCATTTATGAAGAGTTTCTGGGATCTACAGAAGTTCATTGTTCATTCATTGTTAAATGATAAATTGCAATTAGATTTAAATAAGGCCCATTTAGATTTTGTTAGATAGCTAGGAAAGCGAGAAGAGAACAAATCTCGCCCTATTCTTATTGGTTTAACTCAACTGCGTAGGAAACTGTTAATTGTTCAAAACACTCCTGAACTAGAAAGTAGAATTACTGAGGATTTTTCACAAGAAGAAAGGAGGACTCGAAAGTTACTTTTACTAAAACTCTTTGAAGCTCGTAAAATTGGAAAATTCGCTATACTTCGTCAAGACAAGTGAAGAATGGCAGATACCAGATAAAAGCGTATGGTATCAGATTTACCTCCAACGAAAAATGTAGATCTGGAAAAAATAAGGAAAGAAATAAAAAGAAAAAAATTATTGTGATGATATTTCATATCACTAAAGAAAAAGCTACAACAATAATTTATTTATTCGTCCAGAACATCTAGAACTGGAAGTGAGGAAAGCATCAAGAAACCTATAGGTAGCGGCAAATCTTCTTCTGATAAATGCCCATAGCTAGAAAAGAAGCAGCGAGTATTGAACGTTTTGGCATATAATTTAAAGGACTACGAAATAAAAAGAGAAATGCCGAATTTATTTCATACATTAAAATGTTCGACGTATTTTTTTTGTTCGAAACATGGGTGGAAAAAGAAGATTTTAAAGATTATGACAATTTATTTGAAGACTATCAGAAACATTGGGTTGCTGCAACTAGAGATACGAAATTGGGAAGCATCATATGGCTGCTTATATGGAATAAAAGTATCAGATTTTGCCACAAGTAAGATTTCATTTTGTACAGGTAACATTGTTAAAATTAAAGAGAAAAGATATTTATCTTTATCCAGTGTATTTAAATTGCAACAGCTGGGTTGAAGAATTCAATAATATGTCAAATTTTATTTCTGAAAACCATACGATAAACATGGGTTTAATTGGCGACTTTAATAGCAGGATGGGATGCTTGCAAACTATTTCAAAAAAACATTTCAATTTTAACTTGAAAATTAATTCAGTTAGCAGAAATTCTAAAGATTACATTTATTAATGTTAATGGGGAAAATTTATTAATTTTTTTAAATAATTATTTATTTATTATATTTTTATCAACAAACGGCGTAAGCCTTATGGTTGAAGTCATTACATGTGCTACATACAGTGATACATAAAATAATAATAGTAAAATAATACATGCTCATTTAACAATTTAATCTTCAAGTAATGCAAAAATGTTTTTTGAAAAGTCCAGATGCCATTTGAAAACCCACATCACCAGGAATATACTCATTCCATGACCTGCATATTCTACAAATGACGTCAGCGTTGAACAGCGCAGTAGTCTTAACGGCAGGGACCACGAAATGCGAAGTACTGCGCAAGCAGCGAGGTGGTATATGAAAAGGAATGGCAGCAAGTAGCTCCATGCAATCAATTTCGCCATTCAAGAGCTTCTTCAAGAATAAAAGACCAGCATTTCGTCTCCTAGACTCTAAAGAGCATAAATGAGTAGCACCGCTGGGTAACCTTTTCTTAAAAGTCCTGATGAAACGGTTTTGTATAGCTTCCAGTCTGACTATATCCTTCTTGGTGTAAGGACACCAAATCAATGACGCCTACTCAAGAAGGCTTCTAACGTATGCATTGTACACAGTTAGCACCGCTTTGGGATCTCGTAAGATCACGAGTGTGCGTGCCTTAATACAAAACCCAGTGCTCTCGATGCCTTCCTACAAACATATTCAAACTGTTTTGTGAAAGAGAGGTCATGACCTGGTAATTTTAAATGGAAGAATGAATAATGATTCAAAAGGGGAATTTACTTGTGTAAGTGGTCAAGGAAGTTCGGTTATAGATTATTCTTGTGTTAGTTTTAATCTTTTGCCGTTAATTGATAACTTTGTTGTAGATTGCCAAATATTTTCTGACCATATGCCAAATAACTTCTTTCTTAATTGACGAAATTAGCCCTATTCATGGTTGCGTACTGCCCATTTTTCCAAAACTTAATTGGTCCAAACAAAATTTAATTTGCTAGCAAAAAAACATAGTAACAATTTGCATTCAATTATTTATAATACAGACAATGGTGAGCAGAAGTTAAATTTTTAACTGATGTAATTAAAAGTGCAGCAGTATATAATGAAAATGTTAACTAAGACCAAATAGTTGGAAAAATCCATGGTTCGACAAGGAATGTAGCGTTGCAGAAGAAGTAATTGCTTTAAACAACTTAATTTATTTAGAAAAACTGATAAAATTGCTGATAAGTTGTTATATTCACAATTTTATAAAACATAAACTTTTGTGCAAGAATAAAAAGAGTCAATATTATCTGGATTGTGCCGAAATTTAAGTTGCACTAAAAATAGTAAAGAGTTTTGGAAATTAGTCAGAATCTTCAAGAAACAAAATGCAAGGACGGTGGGAACATTTCAGCCGAAGATGGTGCAACCATTTTGAAAATTTCTATAGTAGCGATCAATTAACGGCTAGAATGTCCTTTGCAGAACCTTTTTGTTTTAATGATTTTTTTAGACAAACCATTTTGTTTAGAAGAATTAAATTTAGTATTAGGCAAGTGTTCCCAGGGAACAAGGCTCCTGGTATAGATCGGATTTGTTATGAGTTTCATAAATATGCTCACCGGATTAGATTTCTTGAATAGATTATTGAGAGTATTTAACAGATTATTCCAGACAGGTAAAATTCCAGCGTCATTTAAGGAATCCATTGTTTTTCAACTTTATAAAAGTGGTAATAAACTTGGTTACGAGTTAATAGGGGCATTTCTTTTATAAATGCAATTAGTAAACTATTTTCTGGTTTAATATTAGGCAGGTTAACAGAATGGGTTGAATGCAATGAACATGAATTCCAAGCCGGTTTTAGATCTAATTATTCAGCCATCGATAATATTTTTACTCTAACCAATTTAAATAAAGTAAGGTCAAGTGTTAAAAAGCGGAAAGTATTAGATTTTGCATCTGCCTTTGACTGCATTGATAAACAAAGTTTGTTTAACTTAAGTACGTTAGGTTTGTCTACAAAAATATTAACTCTTATTAAAAATTTATTTACAGATACTGTGGCGTCTGTATGGTGTAAGGGTGGTGTCTCAAATATTTAATAAGGATTCGTGTGTAAAACAGGTTGCCTTTAAAGCCCTCTCCTTTTCTGCCTCTGTATTAATGTGTTAGAAAGCTATTTGAGTGGTGGCGTAGTAGTAAACTATTCCTGCAAAATAAAGTTGCTGGCTTATGCAGATGATATTGTTTTAATTGCCACGGAACCAATATCTTTGCAACTATAAAATAATATAATATTAAATAAATTCTATATTCTTAATTCTATATTCTTCTAATATATAATTCTATATTCTTCTAATTATAATATTAAATAATATTAATATAAAAATAAATTCTTTAGAAAGTTATTGCAAGTTATGGAATTTAAAAATTAATCTTGAGAAATCCAATTTTGTTTTTCGCAATGGTGGAAGATCATCAAGAAAGGAAAAATGGTCACTTGGTTCGAAGACTAAAGAGGTAGTTAACAAATATAAATATTGGGGACTTTGGCTAACACCTACCTTGTCTGTGTCCAAACATTTTAAAAAACAAGTTAACAAAAGCAAAACAATGTTTGAATATCAATATCATTTGGTATGAATTTATTGAAAATAAAAATATTGCCTACTCTGCCAAAATAAAGCTATTTAATTCCATCTCTAGGTTTGTTATCAGTTATGCAGCTTACTTAGTTATCCCAGCTCAGGTTTGGGGATGGCACATGTCTAATGAGATAGAAAAACTTTTATATTTTTTTATTAAAAAACTTTTTAAAAAATTTAGAGCCCCCCGTATACAAGTTCTGCGTTTATCCACATTGAAACAAAATTACCGCCAATTTACCTGTTTACTTTAAAACTATTCTTAGTTTATATTTTGAAAATATTAGAACTTCCAAACCATAGTTAACCCAAAATTTTAGTCTTACAAGTAATATCTAAACGAATGTTCTGGTTCAGAGAAATTAATAATTGTTTACAGACCCATGGAATAAATACAGATTTAAAGATAAAAATCTGTAATAATATTGAACTCTGGAAATTAACTTTTGTTATGCTCAAAGAATCTGTAAGGAACCATTTTTATGATCAAGTGCAGCTAAAAATAAGCAATTCTATAATTTCTCCATGGTACAGAATGCTTAATAATGATTTGGATGTTAAAAAGTACTTAACCGATGAACAGAACCTGTCAACTATTAGATGGATTTTTTGGACTAGAGGGGATTTACTTAGTCTAAATTATAAATCTTTTAAAGCGCTGTTATCCTCTGCACCATGTGCGTTCGGGAGGAGGGGAGGACCTGTTTCACTTTCTTGCGGTGTGAAATTATTGGACAACTTCGCCTGAAGTGTTTGGGTCCTCTGTGGTGGACCTCTCTGGTGGCGATGTGGTGGGTATTTTGAATGGTAGAGATTGGATTGCTGTGTTTTTGTAAAATGGCATATAGTCTAAGATTAAGTATTGTTCTGTAAATTAAATTATTATTATTATTATTATTATTATTTCTTTTTTCTCATTTGTTTTGTTTAACATGAATTATTAACGTTTAATTTAGCTGGAATAATTAAAAGTTTTTGTAATGTATGATTATTGTATGTTTTTAAACAACTGTACCATCTATTTTTGTTATATGCGAATTGTAAATAAAGATTAGCCCCTTAAATGCGCATCTTTGCATATGTGCAAAGTATTTTTTAAACTCTAGTGCTGCAACTAGTTTTTTAGGTTATGCATTATAAATTGCCTTTGCACGTCGGCAAAATTGTGTCTTTTCGGACTACTTCTTGAAAGTAGCCGGTAGATATCTCTTTTTAACAACAACTCTTTCTTCACTTTGCTAGATATGAGTTTGTGGTTTCGCCATATTGTAACGTTTTCGTGTGTACTTTTTTTGGTTTTATCTTCTACTGTGTGATCTGAGTTTTATTTCTACTTTACTTTGAACCATAAGGTAGGTAAGTGTACATTTAGAATAAAATATTACTTCATTACATTTATTTTATGCCTGATTTATATGATTTTGCATATCTGCAAAATCGCTCGTTTTGTTCAATATTGTTATTCTAACCTATACGGTATTACTTTCTGTTACCATTCGTTTACAAATACAAACTACTTCTTTGTTTTTTGTACATTTAGGAAAAATTTGTTTACTGCAATGGAAAGTGTAATTTTTGTGGAGGACAATGGACGACGCAGGAAACTCACATCAAACGAGCTTATTGCAATGTTATGTCCCTCAGATAGTGAGGATGGGCTTGAAAATGATTACTCAGACGAAGACCCACTGTCGATTTTGAAATAATAATTCCTAACTCTACGGATTCTGAGCAGGAAGAACCATCTCACTCAGAGCATCAATGTTTCTGAGAAAAACATTAGTAAAAGTACCTTAGAAAAAACTGTTTCTACTCCTGAGGGCCTTATAGAAGAAGCAGATATACCATCAAATTCCTGTAATATTGTAACTTTTGCGGAGGAAGTATGTACAGAGGTTCCTTCAAGAAAACGCTCTACAGTTCGACTGGAAATAAGAACTGTACAATGGGAGCTAAAGAATACCACTTTTGATTCATTCATATTCAAAGGAAGTACTAACTTACATCAAGAAGTGCTAAAGTTAGATTCTCCGTATCAGTTTTTCAAATTCTTTTTTACAGATGAACTTCTTACAAAAATTGTTGAAGAAACAAATCTGTACAGCAGCCAGAATGATCCAAGTAAGCCAATGAGTGTATCAGTATATGATATTCAGAAATTCTTGGGAATCTGTATGATTATTCTGTATCTAAAGTTAGTAGTGTGCGTGACCTCTGGGAGGAAGTCCTTGGAAATGATCTAGTGAAAGAAACCATGTCTCAGTACTTTGAGAAGCTGAGGAGTGTTTTACATTTCAATGACAACGCGAAGCAACCAAATTCTGATGGCGCAGCTTATGATAAACTATATAAGCTAAGGCCCATTTTGGATTACCTGAATACAAAATTTTTGCCAATTCCAATGAGCGAGCGTCTTTCTGTTGATGAACAAATATGCTCTACGAAGATTAGACATCATATGAAAGTGTATATGAAGGATAAACCCCACAAATGGGGCTACAAACTCTTTGTTCTTTCTGGGGATATGGGATTTGCCCACAAAATTGAAATTTATTCTGGGCAGGAGAACGATGCGAAATTTCGTTTGGATGGAGAACCTGATTAAGGAGCAAGTAGCAATGTTGTCATCAGACTTTTAAGAGAGATCCCCAGAAATGAAAATTATAAACTATATTTCGATAGATACTATACCTCTTTAGATTTAGCTGTTTATCTGTTCACGAGAGGTATCCAGAGTATCGGCACAGTTCAGAGGAACAGATTACCTAACTGCATGTTTCCCACCGAAATGGAAGTGAAAAAGAAACCTCGTGGATTCTCCGAAGAGTATTCAGCAGCCATTAACAGTGTTGACGTCTCAACGGTAATCTTCAAAGATAACTCCAATGTATGTTTTTTATCGACATTTGTAGGAGAGCTGCCCAAAAGTAATGTGCACAGATTTGATAGAAAACAAAAGCAACATATTCAGGTGCTGTAGTGTGTCTGCTGTAGTGTGTCTGTGTACAACAAGCACATGGGTAATGTTGATTTGTTAGATAGTAATGTTGGTAGATTCCATATTAGGATGAAGTCCAAAAAATGGTATTTCCGCCTTTTCTACCACTTAGTAGATAACAATCATAAACGCTTGGGTACTCTACCGCAAAGTATCCGCGAATCCAGACACTCTAAACCAGAAAAAGTTAAGAGTTGAACTTGCAAAGTCACTTTGCCAAATTGGTCCCAAGAATCCTAAACGTGGTAGACCTAGAAGCGCAGACATTATCGAAGAACGCCGTACAAAATCCAAGTTTTCTTTGCTTCCACTGAAGGATGTGCGACTTGACCCACAGAATCACTGGCCGATATGGAAACAGAAGAGAACCACATGCAAGTATCCTTCATGCAAGGGATACACATTTGTATCCTGCGAGAAATGTAAAATCAATCTTTGCCTAAACAGAGACAAGAACTGTTTTAAAACCTTCCACGAAGTTTAAAGCATTATGTTTTTTGTTTTTCAATACATATTTTCAAACACACACACACACACACATATATATATATATACGTAAACAATGAATTATACAATAACCACGAGCATAATATGATTATATGACAATATATTAACCTAAAATTTATAAACATATATATGCATATTTAGCTGTATTTATAACTTTTAGTTAAATCCAAATTCACTCGTAATATAAAAAAAAATTCTGTAAGTAAAAAATTGCAATATAAGTGCAAATTTGCAGATGTGCAAAGCCCTCATTAAAGCCTTGAATAAGCCGTATTGGTGTAAATATCTTTTTTTTAAATATTTTTCCTGACTTTCACTGAACCTCATTAACTCTCCAAAAAAAAAAAAAAATTAGCACAAAATAAAAAATTAAGAATTTAAGGGTTAATAGTACTACAGATTTAGTATTTCAGTAAAATTGAATTGAAGTATACATTAACAACTTACCCTGAAATAGTCTAGAATTATGGCTGGAGTTCGCAATTTTCTTTCCCAGACAAAAACATGCAAGGGAAAGCATACAAAAATACTTATTTTACATTTACGGTACCAAACATTTTTATCTTGAACAACATAATGGAATTCTTGTTTGAAAATTTGTTTTTTATTTGCATTCTTGATCTAGATGGAAGTTTTGGCCTAACTTTTTCTTTAATTTTTCTTTCCAAATTTAGGATAGAACATATTTATTGCTATTGAAATCATGATTAAAATGAATTCAAAATTATGAAAAAAGGCCAAAAATTCATTAAATATTTCAAGTTTACAATTACTTTGGAATCAATAAACCATAAAGAAATATAGTATGAATAATTATCTAAAAGAATCAAAATTTTCCTAGATTGCAGTCAAGCGTGATTGGCAGAAAATATGAAAGTGGTTTAAGATAAAAATTATATTTTATTATATTTTTATAGCAAGTTTACTAAAGATCAAAACTATTAATAATCTGAAGCTATTTCTTGAAAAGGCTCTAAAGTTGGACTTTATAAGTAGAAATGATTCATAGCTTAGCGGAATGATTTGTTTACTTTGGAAAAGATATTTTTCTCAAAACCAAATATGTTTGACCAGACCGAGAACTTCAACGCGCCCTCTTTGGTTCTCAATAACTCTACACTCCTGAAGAAGTATATGAACCAATATTTTCCCTCCAATTTACTACACCCTGCAACTACATACTATCCTACCGATCCAGGGGCGGGTGTTGGTGTATTGGTTATGAGCATGGACTTGTAAGTGGGAGGACCCCAGTTCGAGTCCAGCGTATAACTAAATTTTATATTTGTTTAAAAAATGTTAATAGTAAAGTAGGTGCTTCCGCCCCCGTCCACGACACCTAATTTGGTAGTTGGACGTTAAGCCCGCCTGAAAAAATAGGCATTACTTTACTTTACTTACTTACTATCCTACCGATCCACCATTTCTAGTATGATATCGCATTAAGCTCTTGTGCGATTGGAGTACGCGTAGCAAGTAGCTGTTCCAATGTCAGAATTCTGTTTTGCTAAGTGATAATGCTTGAGATGGGCTTGATGCACAAGCCTGCCCATCAACTGATGAGCAGCCGCATTTCATATGCCGTTGGGCAATCAACCGTCTGTTCAGTCTGACTTTCCACTGCCAGATGGAGTGGTATTATTATTATTAACCCTATGCTATCCAAAGCCTCCCAGGGCCCATATAGCTACCCCTAAAGAATAACAACCACTGGGACTAGAACGAAAATCTAGGCCCAGGTTTAAACCATCTAAGTTTCACCACAGACCGAACAAATCGGACCAAAACCTTAAAAGGACACAGCTTAAGATCCTCTACCGATATCCTATTCCGGCCGAAGGTCCTAAACCTAATCTCCTCACAACCCAAACAATTCGTCATCAGATGCATGGGTGTTTTCCTCCTCAGTCTCACAAACTCTACAAAAGGGGTCAGGCACGAGTCCCATTATATAGAGATGTCTCCTTAAACCACAATGCCCAGTGAGGAATCCAACCAGATGTCTGAGGGAGGTCCGTGAAAGACATCGGACCCCGCTACTCAAAGCTCCGTCCGGGCCCCCAATGAGCATTTTAGACTGCCGACAACCCACTGCAATAGGGATGAGTGCTGTGAGGTCATCCACGTCTGAAAGCCCGACAAACATGTGCCAGAAGACACACCAACAGCAGGCTCTGGACCAATGAAAGGGAGAGAGGCACCTAATTTGGCAAACCTATCCACCTCCTCATTCCAAAGATTCCCATATGACCTGGAACCCAGACCAGAAGCACATCCTTTAATGAAGAAAGATCTTCCAGTCTTTTAGAACATTCCAACACCAATCTGGAAGTGAAGACACATGAATTAAGCGCCTTCAACGCAGCCTGGCTGTCCGAGCAGATACAAACACCTTTTAAATTAGTGTTACGCACCCTCTCATCCAAAATACAGCAAAGAATTGCATAAACCTCAGCCTGGAAAACGGTGGCCCACTCACCAAGAGGCGCTACCAAATGATCTCCCGTCTCAAAATAGACGGCAGCCCCAGACCTACCATCCATCCTGGAACCGTCCGTGTAGCATCGGAGATAATTCTCAGGAATCACACCAGACGGACCCAGGGTTAACCAATCTTCCCTAGAAGGCAACCTAACCCTGTAGGAATGACCAAAGACAAAAGTCTTCAAATTCCTATCAGAAGGGAAACCTGTAATGGGAATCCTTAAAAGCATCTCACGATAAATGGTAGAATGACCATATCGCTTACCCTGCCAAAAACCTGCCTGTTTAATTCTATAACAGGCTTTCATTGCCTGGTTTTTCACCTCCACAAAGAGAGGTGGAATCCCTCAACAAAGTCCCATAGATGCGGTCGATGTAGTCCGAAACGCACCAGTCACCGCCAGACAAGCCAAACGTTGGATTTCTTCCAACAGCTGCCTAGCGGACCGTGTTTCAATGCGACGCCACCACACCAAAGCCGCATATACCAATCTAGGTTTAATGACCATGCAATAAATCCAGAACATCATCTTTTTTTTTTTCCTTATGTCATCGCGTTTTCTTGGATACTATCCATACGCTCCCTTGCAGCCCAATATAAATTTGCCTGGTGTATCCACCGGTTGTCATCTTTGTAATTTTCTCTTACATCCTCAAGAGAAGGACACGTGTCTAAATGAGATGCCGTCATTTCCTGTCCGGTATCACAGAGGGGGCATCTTGAGTCCCTCGAGATTCCTATTCTTCGGAGGTGCTTTTTTAAATAATCGTGTCCAGTTGCCATCCTAAAACACGCGACTGAGACATAGCGTGGTGCTGAAGCGGGTATCATGCCGTCATGATGTGAGAGGGTTTCCCACTGGCGTCCTTGTGCTTTCCTCTCCAAATCCATTTTTGTTTTTTCCAGCAAGGAGCTCCGA
Organism: Triatoma infestans; assembly: GCA_011037195.1. NCBI lineage: Eukaryota > Metazoa > Arthropoda > Insecta > Hemiptera > Reduviidae > Triatoma > Triatoma infestans. The sequence goes on along the minus strand of JAAEAF010014568.1, from coordinate 62,506 downwards.
ATCAGTCGTTTTGAACCACTGTATGGGATAGGCAATTCTGGTTGTTCCATTCCTGCACCCTGCTTAGCCAATCTGTCCGCTCGCTCATTGCCCTCGATTCCAACATGAGCAGGTACCCATTGGAGGGCAAGTTTACGTCCTTGTCTTAGGTGTCCATCAATTGTGGTGCGGCAATCTATCACACTCCTAGAGTCAGTTATGTTGTTAGATGTGATGGCCATAATTGCAGCTTGGGAATCAACCAAAATGACCGCACAGGGTTCGTCTCTTTTTGACAGCTCTCGCAGTGCCATCAACACGGCAAGCACTTCACCATCAAAGTTTGTGGCTATTCTTCCCACCGGTGCGTAGCACCGAAAACGGATGCTGTAAACACCGGCACCAGCATTTGAATTTGCTGCTCTTGCCGAACCATCCGTATATACATGTAAGTAGTAGGGTGTGGGAAATCTGATGGCGATGGTTTCAAGTGCCAGTGCTTTGAGTTGTTCTGGTGGCACTTCATTCTTATTTATGGGTTCCAGTAGATTTACATAACCTGTTGTTGTTTGAAATGGGCGAGTACTGAGAGCGTCAAGAAAGGGCTGTCGACAGTGAAGTTCAAGGCTAACGCCTCAAGTTGTTCAACTTTATTGGAGAAAGAACCTTGGGTGATTAGCCTCTGGGAACTCGGCTTATATTCAGCCCAATATGGGTCCACCCCACGCTTCAGCCTTTCGTTCAATGATAGAGCAAGCTGCTCTCTTCTTATTTTCATGGGTTCGATTCCTGTCTGCAGCTGCATAGCTGCAATCGGGGCTGAGAAAGCGGCTCCAGTAATCACCCTCAAAGCATTGTTTTGTACCACTTCCAGTTTCTGGTTGGCTGTTTCAGATGAGGTAAGTGTCAGCTCAATTCCGTATTCCATTACAGGGCGGATATAACTTTTGTACGCAAGAGTGAGGACATCTTGGCTGGCTCCCCATTTTGTTCCAGCTAATCTACGCAAGAGGGAGATACGCTTTGTGCCTTTCTCTGCCACTGCGGATATGTGTTTGGCCCACGACAATTTGTTATCCAGCTTGATTCCAAGATAAGTAGCCTCATTTGTCCTTTTGATGCTGGTGCCTTCGAATTTGAGGTCCACGTTAAACTGCCGCGTAGACATGGTAAAAAGCTGAAACTCTGATTTGTTAGGATTAACTAGCATCCCATTCTGATTTGCCCACTTGCTAAGCTTTTTCATAACATGATTGAGGCATTTTCCCAATGCCATTACGTTGGAGCTGGTTGCCCACACAATTAAGTCATCAGCGTATAGGAGAGCTTGCACACCTGGGGTAGTCTGAATGGTACTCACCACATCATTAACGAGGATATTAAATAAGGTTGGGCTAATCACAGCGCCTTGAGGGACACCCTGGTGCGTTTGCCTGTACTTTGACTTGGCATCATTGTACCTCACTCTAATAAACCTTTGGGCTAGAAATTGTGACAGGGCCTGGTAAAGATTTCCTCCTACGCCCATGTTAACAGCTTGCTGCGTAGAAGCTTTCGCCACACGCGGTCAAAGGCGGTCTGGAAGTCAATTAAAACGGCCAAAGTACTTTGCTGCCTATTGAACCCGTCTTTCACCTCCTGTGAGAAGCGAAGGACCTGTTCAACAGCCCCACGGTTCCGCCTAAATCCGGCTTGCCTTGATGAAATGATGTCTCTGGAATCAAGAAAGACATCCAGGCGTACCAGCATAAGACGCTCGTATAATTTTGCTAGGACGCTTGTGAGGGCTATAGGTCTGAACCCCTCTGGTTTATCTTGTGGGCGACCCTTCTTAGGGATTGGTACGATTTCTGCCTTTCGCCATTCAGCTGGATACACTCCCCTCCAAACCATGTTCATAAAACATAACAGGGTTTCACGGGCATTGGTTCCAAGGTTCTTGATCATTTCAGGCAGTAGCTCGTCTGGTCCGGCACTTTTATTCTTTTGTGTTTGGGAAAGAGCAGCCTCAAGTTCGTGGAGATCAAAGGGCTTGTTAAACAGATCATCCTCGAGCTCATTTAAGGGACCATGCGGCAGCCGAGTCTCCGGGTTTTTTCCTTTAGGGCGAAAATTGCTTATTCTCGCATAGTGTGAACAGAAGTATTCGGCGATATTTTTATCAGATGTAAGCAACTTCCTTCCATCATACATGGGATTATTTTTCCTCATCTCCTGGTTATTAGCTTAGAAAGAAATCTGTGGGCGTTCAGACCATCCTTTCCAAAGTCAAGCTTCTTTAGGAAGTTTTGATAACAAGCCCTCTTTGCCACACTTATCTCTCTTTTTAGGGTTGCAGTGATCTGTTTGAGAAGGGTTCGATTCGGTGTGGTGTTCGCGGCCTCAACAGCGTTTCTTGCTTGGATTTGTTCTTCTCTAAGTGACCTTAATTTTTGGTTCCAGAATGGAGTATAACGCTTTACTTTTCCTCGAGGTATGGAGGCTTTAGCACAAACCAGAATTTCGTTCTGAAGGTTCTTGAGTGAGACGTCAATTTTGTCATCAAAAATAAGTTGTTTTCCCACTCGCGAATCGGTCATCTCGTGGAACTTTTTCCAGTCAGCTTTTTTCAGGTTCCACTGCACTCTGGGTTTTTCCAAGATGCCCTGGCATGGCCTGGTCAGCTTCAGGGCAAGAATCCTATGCCCAAAGCCTCGAGGGGAAGGAAGCAAAATATGACTCAAGAGTGGTACAAGGCTGGTATGTGCAAGCACTATGTCTGGATGGGACGTGGAACCAGTATATGAAAGAAAGGTTGGTTCAACCTCAGCATTTTCCACATAATCGACTAGGTTTGAATCAATGAAGGACTCTAAGATCCTTCCCGTTGCGTCTGCTTCTCTGTAACCCCACCTGTTTGAGTGTGCATTGAGGTCTCCTACCATGATTGAATTTGAGTCCCAGAGAGCCTCAAGCCATGCAAGATCCGGTTTGTTCCTTGGAGGATTGTAGGCAAAGTATATTTTCTTGTGCGCCTTCTTCTTCCATACCTCGAGCCTCGCTACTTCGAGCCGGTCATTTGGAGTCATTCTCTTCATGACGTCATGCTTTACTGTCAAGTTGAGCTTTGCACCTATGATCATTCCACTAGAGTGCAGTCGTGATCGCTCGAGGGAGTACAGCTGATAACCTGGAAATGAAAATTTTTCAACATTATCCGATGCAGCACTTGCTTCAGCAATTGCAAAGATTTCAATGTCATGTTCGGTAAGAATTTTCTTTAAATCCGTATATAGGATTTGAGTCAGTCCATCTGCGTTCCAAAAGGCAATACGCAGTTCATTGGAGCGAGATTGGCCTTCAAAAAGGCTGTTGGTATAGGGCATATTGCGTAATGGCCCTGGCATTTTGTCACAATCTTAAGCTTGGGCTGCTTTGTGACAATTTGCTGATCCTTTAGCACGACCCGGGAGGCACCTGAGCGTTGATATATGAAGTCTTGTTGGACTCTTGCTCGGAGGCGAATCAGCAATACCCCCCAAAACATCATCTTGGGAGTGATCCCCCAGTTCTTACCTACAACTCTTCGACATTGCCAAAAGGAGATTATCGCCTTTTGATGTTGTGTCTTAACATGTTCCGACCAGTTCAATTTACTGTCGAGAACTACTCCAAGGAACTTCACTGATTTGCTAACCTGTATGGAAGTACCTAACAACTTAGGAGGTGTAAAACCTACTATCTTCCTTCTATGAGTAAATAGAATTGCCTGGGTCTTAATAGGATTAATAGAAAGACCCTTATCCTGTGTCCAACAATATACCATGTTAAGGGCGCTTTGCATTAGGTCCGAAATAGTGGACAAACAGCGCCCTAACAATAAAATGACATCATCATCGGCATATGCTTGCACATAAAATCCCGATGAATTCATCCTAACCAAAAGGTCATCCATGACGACGCACCACAACTTTGGTGAGAGACAACCCCCTTGAGGGCACTCTCTCGTCGCTTGTACTATCATGGTGCCCCCGCCAAGGGAAGCCTGTATAACCCTACTCCTAAGATAGACACCTATCCAATTGATTAAGACAGGATGTATACCTTTTCGTACCAAGGCATCTTCGAGAGCATCAAACGATACTCTGTCAAATGCCCCCTCAACATCAAAGAAACACCCTAGGGCATATTCTTTTATTTCCAAAGCAGATTCTATCCTTCCGACGAGACAATGTAATGCAGTCTCTGTCGACTTACCCACAATATAAGCATGTTGGTTAGGATGGAGTGGATGATCCCTTAATGGGCCATCAGTAATATACCTATCCACCAACCTTTCCAGAGTTTCCAAGAGGAAAGACATAAGACTAATGGGTCTAAATGCCTTGGGGTCAGAGTAGTCGTTTCTTCCTGGCTTGGGAATAAAGACTACCCTTACTTCTCTCCATAATGTTGGTACATAACCAAACATCAAACATCCTTTAAACAATCTTAACAATACCCTCGTCAGCACGTCCCCACCCTTTTGCAACAGACAAGGATAAATCCCGTCCGGTCCAGGTGACTTGAAAGGTGAGAAACTTTGTGCGGCCCAACTGACTCTATCATGTGTAACTACCTCATCTAAGGTGGATACATCTTCAGGGTCCCATCTCCTTCCACCCACCAAAGACGAAGCAGCATTTAGACCAATATTATCCGGGAAGTGAGTATCAAGCAAAAGCTGCAGTGTCTCCCCTTCCCCCCCTGTAAAGGAACCATCATGGTATCGTAAGGTACCTAACTGACTGTCCCTATCCTTACTAAGAATCCGTACCAATCTAGATGATTCCTGGAACGAATTTATATCCTCCAGGAATTCCTCTTGGCTCTCCTCAGAGCATATTTATATGCTCTTTTAATACTGTTATAACTATCCCGTGATTCCGAAGAATCAGCCAGGACAGCCTTCCTGTATGAGCCCCTTACCTGTCTCCTTAGTTTTTCCAACGAAGAGGACCACCAGGGGTTCGTACTACCCTTAACCACCTTGGGAGGACAAGACTTCTCGAATGAGGATCTAATGTGTTCATGAAGAATACCAGCCTCCCTTTCCAATTTCTCTATACCATCAGGGGCTTCTGATTGGATAGTCAGTTTATCTTCAATAATTCTAGATATAAACCCCAATCCGCCCTCCTAGGATTCCTATAACTAGCCAGGGTAATTGGATCAATCCCCAGACTAAACCTAATCATCCTGTGATCGGAGATGGAAGCCTCAGGACTCACCCTCCAATCCTTAATCAGACCACTAAAATTCCTAGAAGCAAGGGAAATATCAATAACCTGTCTTCTAATCCTAGTAACAAAAGTGGGTTCAGTACCCCTATTCAGGACCTCTAATCGCGTGCCCACCAGGAAATCCATGAGAGCGCGACCCCTACCATTGGTGTCGCTGCTACCCCAGACGACATGATGCGCATTCGCGTCACACCCTATTATAATAGGTATGTCATTGGTCTCCGAATACTGAACCAAACCCATGAACTCCTGAGGAGGAGGAGAGGGGCCATCATAGGGGAAGTAAGCCGAAGCCACAACTACGTCGCAACGACGCCCACCAACCCCCAGATCAACCCTCACCGCCACCAAGTCCCGAGAGCAGAACTGTCGAAGCAGAACAGCGTCGACACTCCGACTGGCAAAAATACATGCCCTAGGAATGTCCCCGCCATCCGCCACGAACAGTCTGCCATCAACCACACTCAATCCTCGAACCAAACCTTTAAAGGCATAAGGTTCTTGTATTAGAATAAAATATGTATGCAACTTAGCAATACAACGGCATAAGTTAGCCGTTGCATCTTTGCTATGCAACCTGAACCATATCTACCCTGTCAATCATAGTAATAAGTCAACTAATGTAAGAAATGGAACTTCTGACAAACTTGATAGGAGGCAGGAACAAAAATAAATAAATAATAATAAAATAAATAAATAGTAATAAAATAAATAAATAATAATAAAATAAATAAATAATAATAAAATAAATAAATATAAATAAATAAATAATAATAAATAAACAAATAAATGTAAATAAATAAATAAAAATACCTGCCTTACATATCTCTCCTTTTTCCTTTGACCACGTTTCAGAAATCGCTGCAGGAGGACAAGTCCTCCGCGGCTCCTCCTGACACGTTCGCCTCCAGAAGCAAGCCTTCCCTGCCTCTGGATATTTTTCCAGATTCCCACCCATTAGTGCATCCAGGCCCTGGTCACCCGACTCTGGATGTACAGAGGAATTACCCCCACCACCGGTGGCCCCCTCCTCTAAGGGGCCCCCGGCTGACGAATTTAAAATTAAAAACATATAATAAATAAAATTAAAAATTCATCTCCAGAGCTCTCCACCCTCCACGGAGCCTCACAATTTGGGACGCTTTGAAGAAGCGCCAGAGCTACCCTAGAGATATAGCGCCCAGGGATTGTGAGCCAAGGCCCACAATACCCGGGAGCTCACCCATGCGTTCTTTACGCTAGCTGATTGACCAGAGCTGGGTTAGGCTCTGGCCGCCTGTTTAGTGGAGTCCGGAACCAAAGTGGACTGCAAGGCACGCCGAGGAAACTTGCCTCCAGCGAGAACCTGCATCCCCAACCACCAGGACTTCTCTCCCCCACGACACAGGTATCCACACACGGCAAACATGTGGGTGGCACCAGCACGTGCCACTGGCGTGCAAGACTGTAACTATGTAAGTGCATAATGTTAAGGCGTTTAGGTGTAAGTGATGCAGTATGAATTCCCACGGAGGCTTCGCAGCAAAAGAATTCGTTGCAAGAGATTCAGGCCGCACATAAATTATGGGACCCGAACAGAGGGCAGAAAAGTACCACCAACTCACACTCCTAATGGGAAAACCACTGCACTTGTTAGTCTGTAATTGTAGCTGAGGTACGTGGGAGTGGTAGGTTCCCAAATAGCCCGAAGGCTACCTCTGCGTTCACCCTCCAACTTAGCCACCCACGCTTCCACAAAGTGGAGCGCAGATGTTTCCGGAGCCAGCGACGAGGACGCGTGGATGGGCTAGAATGAGGTTCCGCGATGGAATAGCCGTCTCGAGAAACATAGGGAAGTTTCACCCTATGTGAGTACGAATACACCCTCAAACCTTTGGCTCCAGATGGAGTGGTACACGAAGCTATTAAATGACAAGCTTTGTAAAGTAAACTTGTTATAATTTTGAGTTTGTAGAAAGTCGATTTAGCGAAATGCGTTTTTACTGAAGTTATTTCATTTTTCTGCAATTTTATCTATAAAAATACAAACGGATTTCATTAAATTGTTACACTAACTATGAATACAGAGACTTATCACTTTGATTTGGAACTTTTTCCGAGAAACTTCATTTAAAGAAATTTTGGAGGATGAGGAGTGAGAGTAGGTTTTTTCCAAAAAAGTCATTTTATTTTATTTAGTTTCTCCAATTGATACAAAATTGAAGACAAGCAAGCATTTAATAAAAATGATAAGTTTACATCGCTAACATGGACCGACGCTCGAATCGTTTGGAAAATGCAAGTTCTTGTCTGACAGTAGTCACGTGGAACTATTTGTACAAGTTTTTGTTTTAATATTTTCCTATTTTGTTCTAATGTGGAATAATAATGGTAACAAAACACCTTCATTGATAAAAAAAAGAGCCTTAAATATTAACTCGAATATTCACTTGTTAACAATAAGATCTAATCTATAGGATTACATAATTTGAAATTAATGTTTCTGGAACTTAATTTTTCCCAGATTAATTAAATTGCTATTACGTTCTAAAGGATGATTAGATAACCTGTAAATGTAAAATGTACTTGGAACTTACTTTTTGTTCATTTCTGCGGTAAACTGAAATTAATTTAGGAGAAAATGAAATCACTTTCAAAGGAAAAACAAAATCCTTTCATGCTATTTATATTGTCATATTTTTTGTTTTTTTTTTTCTTTTTCCCAGCTCCAGTAGCCCTGCAGCTGAGGAGTTTATTATTCTGCCTGTCCCCATCATGAATGTTTTGTTTTTGTGTTAAGAATCTATTGAGAAGGGATTTTAATAGAGAATTGTATGTTACAGCCCCTGTTGGAAAGCAGCCCTGTTCGGGGTGCAACTAGTCATGGCACGACCAAGTATTCCAAACTTGAGAATGAAATCGATTCACCAAACAGACATTTTTTAGATTCAACATTGTCTCAACAGAATCAGCTACTTCAAGCCCAAGACGCACAGTTGGATATGATATCACATTCCCTATGCTCACTGAAAACTGTATCAAGACAGATAGGCAGTGAGCTAGATGAACAGGCTGTGTCAGTTACTTTTTAATTTGTATTGTTTTATCTATCTTATTTTTTGTTAAACTGTTTTTATAGCATTTATGAGGAATGTTTCTGTCGATTAACTTTAAAAAATACCTTAACTTTATTATATAGCGCTGTTTTCATACTGTTGTATATAACATTTTTATTATTTATTATTATTTCTCATGATAGAAACCCATCATGATTTACAAAATAATGCATATAATTATTATGATAAAATCTAACAAAATAATAATGGCAATTAAGGTTCTTTGGAATAATAATACTTAAAACATAATAAAAAAACCCTATACGCTAATAACAAAATTATTATTGTCATTATAATAAACTATTTTTTATACATTTTATAATACAGTTTATTATATAATCACATTTGAAAAAAAAATCTTGATAAATAGAAACTGTCTAGGAATTAAAAACGGTTAGAAAAGTAAAATAAAGACAAAACAGATATGAATTAATATAGAAATGCTATTAACAAAAGTTAAGAGTCTCATTTTAGGAATGAAACATGGTACTATTAATTAACATATACAAGTCAACAAATTATTTCTGGGTAATTAAAGTATAAGGATGAAAAACTAGACAAATTTAATTAATATTAATTTTCAAAGTTGTTTTAGTACTTTTCTGACTGAACAGCGGTTCATGGAGAAAATATAAATTCTACTGCTCTGTTGATTACAATTATTTATAGCTCTACTTATGGTAGGAGATTGTTGATAATTATATCTTTGGTGACTTTTTCAAAGGCAAGGATATTACGAGTGTTATAGGAAGGGACATTGATATTAATTCGGGATAGGATATATACAGTCTATTTCATTGTTTATTACTTTGGAAAGGAAAAGGATACGAAATGTTGTCTTCTATTAGAAAGAGTGTTTAAGAGGAGGAAACTGAGCAAATTCTCATAGTCTATATCTTTATATTGCAGTCCTATTTTGTATACATCCATTCTGGAAAACTGGAATTTTTTCAATGGAGTCAGAAGGGAGTTTGTACATAGGTGACCAGTTGACTGATATGTATTCTAATTGAGATCTTAGCAGGGAGCAATAAAGATTACGCACGGAAGAGATTTTTTTGAAATGTTGAATATGTCTGCTCAAAAAACCGAGGGTTTTTAAAGATTTGTGACGTATATTGTCGATATGGGTTAGTGAAAGTGAGGGAAGAGTCAAAAGTTGCACCGAGATCTTTAAATGCATTTGTTAACTATAATGTCGTTTCATATATTTTGTAATCAGAGTGAATTTTCCTGTTTTCTCTATAGTAGTCCATCACAGAACATTTATTCACATTTAGTCTGAGGAACTTTTTCTCACACCATTCAACTAATTTGTTAATATTCTGTTGTAAAATATCCGTATCACTCTCATTTTTAATGACTTTATAAAAAATTTCAGATCGTCGGCGTATAGTAGAAATTTAATGCCGTGGAAAATAGACTGAATGTTAACTATGTATAAAAAAAATAGAGAAGGGGACTTAAGCAAGAACCTTTGTGGTACTCCAGATTTTGCTTCAAAGTAAGGAGAGAAAGATGAATTAAGTTTGATACAGTAAAATCTATTTGTTAGAAAACTACTTAACCAGTGTTCAGTAACGCTCCATGGAAACCGATGAGTGAAAGTTTATGGATGAGGCAAGAAATATTAACACCGAATGTTTTAGACAAATCTGTGTACACAACATCGACTTGACTGCCGTCCTTAAAAAATCTGGAACATAATTCTGAAATAAAAATAGTAGTTCTGCTATTAACAAAGCCATGCTGTTCATTAATGATGATTTTACTACAAAGTGGAGCCAAAATATCATACTCGTATCAAAATATCATATCTATCAAGCAGTTTAGAAATAACTGATTGGTTACTAACTGATCTATAATTAATTAGCTACTTCAGAAGGATCGCCTGATTTGAAGATTGATTTAATAAAGCTCTTCTTCCAATGATCAGGAAAGACACCAGTTGCCAATGATTTATTATAAAGTAAGAATAATGGATAGATCAGTTCACGGCAGTTTTTTAAAAGAAGCTGGTATACCCTGGGGTCCCTGGTATGAATATTTAAATTAAGAATAGCAGACGGTACATTTTGTAAAGACAGATTAAGAGAGGACAAATAAATTGGTAAGGTAATTAAGGTAAAATGTATTTTCAGTAGAGTTGTTTGGTGAAGAATTAGAATTTTTGTAAATGGAAGAGAAGAACTGTTGGAAGAGTTAAGCAGACTCTGAAATATTGTCACTGTAATTATTTAAGTATTTCATACAAGTAGGAAATTGCATGATTTTCTAAAATTATTTACAAAGGACCAAAAGTATTTACTATGGTTGTTAGAAGTCTGTTCTACGAAAGAGAAATAATTAACATAGATATTTTTCTTTAATTTTTTGCATTCATCTCTAAAATAGGAAAACATTTTGTAATCTGGTATAAGCCGGAATTTTTATAAATCCGATTATAGAGTTTCTTTTTGCTTTTTAGTATCTCTAGTCTGATGTGAACCACGGTGGATAAGTAAAGTTTTTTGAAGTTGTCAGTGGAACAAATTTTTCAACAGCGTTATCAAGTATGTTGTAGAAAGAAGTTACAGAACTATTGATATCATGTGAAGACTATGCACCGTCCCAGTCAACAGACGAGAAATATTGATTCATGGCAGCAAAGTCAGATTTATTAAAGTTATAGCAAACTTTAGATGATAAAGAAGAGTTAGTATATCCATTAATTGGGAATGCGACTAAAAAAGAAGGATGATGAGAATCTGATGGGACAAGAAAGAGATCGGAAGGGCATTCTGTCACTTCAGAATTATCAACTGAGCAGAGTACAAGATCTAATATTCGATTAATCGCGTTTTTTATAAAATTAATTTGTTTTAGGTTATGATAGGATATGAACTCTATTAAGGATTGTTATTTTGTGATAATCTAGATCTAACATAACAGGATCCGTCCAATCTATATGTGGAAGATTGTAGTCCCCTACTAATATTAATTTGCACTCAGAATTGTTCACCATAAATTCATCAGTTTTGTCAAAGAGACTAGAATAAATTTCTTGATTACAGTTTGGTGGAATGTAAGAACAACCTAATAATATCTTCTTATTCTTAAACACTATGATACAAATAAATGCTCACCCAAATTATCACTCAAGTCGATCACAATAATCTGATAACTACGCATACTTTTATTTACAGTGACTAGAACACCACCACCCCGAGCACCTTTGTCCAGAGATCTGTCATGACGATAGTGCTGTAGTCATATTGAAGTCCAAGTTCTGGTTGAGAATGCCGTCAATTAACCTTGTCCCAATCTAAACTATGTCATTTTCCATTATCGATGTAAGCCACGTACGTCTCAATAATACATTGACATACAGGCTTCATTAGCTAGTTGACTATTATGTGGCATCATTGACAAACTTGATAGTTCAGTCAGGTTCGGAGGCTTTTCTGCTTTCCAGAGTTTGTCGTAATTTTTTAAGGTATTCTCTTTGGGCTGGAGTCTGAGCGTAGCCTACAATATATCCTGCTTGTAAAGATATACTTCTTTTACAAGCTAAAATATTGTGTACCATGAAAGAATCTTTGAAGATTACTTTAATCTGTCTCGGTCCAACTCTGCTTGCTAGAGGTTTACCAGGAAGAAAGTCTTGAACACTTCTTGCGATGCACCTTCAAATAAACTTTAACACCTGCTTTATTTTTATCTTATCTTGGTCATAATTTTTCTCCGACGAGTCCTCTTGGGATTCAGGGATATTGTATGACATTATTTTCTTTTCTTCTCCTATCATTATATTCGCTATGAAAACTTTCATTAAGTCAGTATTTTATTAAGTTTAGATTCTCTAATTGACATAAAATTGAAGAGAAGCAAACATATAGTAAAAACTACAAGAAAATTTGTCACAAATCTGTGTAAACTGCAGTAAGAGCAAGTCGTATAGTTTTTGATCACATCATATTTCTTTAATATATTCAAGTAAGTGATATCTTGAATTCCTTTGTTGCAGAGTCAATTTGGAAATTCCAATACATTTATTTAAACATGGTCTATGCTTTAATGTCAGCATATGAGTATGTCGGTAGCCTATCTCAATTAATTAATTTTATAATTTACCGTTACCAAAAATATCTTTGTGGTTCTTCCTTTTTCGATTTATTGCTGTCTCATCTCTCATAATTTACTTTTTCGGTGTGAGAATTTTCTAGACTTGTATTATTCGCTGTTTTTTTTAATTTACATTTACTTATTCTTTTACTACTTTTTTACTTCTTCATTTTTCATATCCTGGATATGCTTTAATGTGATTTGCTGCATTTTGCGAACATAATGTCTTTCGACAACTGATCTGGCAGTTCAAATCAAATAATTAATAAAATATAAATAAAAAATGTAAACAATAAAAATAGCAGAAATAAAAATGTAACAGAGTAAAAGCAAAATACTAAATTAATAATGAAAATCAGCAAAGTTAAAAGTATAATATAGTGAACAATAAAAGAAATGGGAACAGGTCAATATTTGACCCGGGGAGTCCAAAATGTTTGAGTCGTGAACTCAAACACCCGAAATCAGATGCGGGAGAAGAAATTTTAAAAGAAAATAGTACAGAGGCGAAAGGATTCATATAATAAAAAAATGGAAATAATATAATCATACCAGTAATAATAAATGACTCATCTTTTAAATAAAATAGCTAAAAGTCGAAGCTAAAATTTCAGCTAAGAGATGCGTGTGAAAGAAATGTATGTAGCTGAATTTAGTATAAGCTAAGATGTTCAGTCGAACAGGGGCCAATTAATTACAAATGTCTCCATGAACAGAAACGTGAAGTAACCAACATTTACCCACCAAAACAGAAGCAAATAAAAAAGCAAGCTTCTCACTAACGTATATAGAAACAGAGAGCGAGAGAAGGGAAAATTTTAGCAGTAGGACCGCCAATATAAACTGTTTGGTTGTCATGGTAACGACCAAATGATAACTATATTAATGTTTACTGCCTAAAGTTACTTTTGGGTATGAACATTTCTGAACTGATTTGTTGTCATTAAAATATATCCATTCCTGTTTTTCTCTAGTGATATAATGCATCATTCGATTGATTAGTATTTTTTTTATAAAGCATAATTCGATTTATTAGTAACTTTTCCAACAGCCTCTGTTGAAATTAAGCTAGCAGGGCGATATCTCCTAGGATTCTTTTAATTCACTTTGCTAAGCTTGTTTCTAAACTACTTCCACTTTCCAAATGATATAAATTCAGAAAGAGGGATATTTATGAAATAATTTTAAAATTATGTCACTGGTTATCCGTCGGTATCCGCATATAAAAAAAATATTTAATTCGTAGTTTTGTGAGAATCTTATTATTTAATTGATTTATTGTTTCACACTCCAAGTGTTTAATTTGATGGCCAACAGCAGGGTATTTGGATTGATGGCCAACTGCATGGTATTTCGGATTGATGGCCAACTGAGGGTATTTTGGATTTATGGCTAACTCAGGGTATTTTGGATTGGGTATTTCGAGGCCATTTGAAAATAGATCTAAAATATTGCGGATAAAGAGATTCAATATTGTAACAATACAATGGCACCCATACTTCAGCTGAATACTATTAACTTCGAACTAACCAAAGCCCTAAACAATTCCCATTTAGTGCCCAAAAATCAGTCTTGATCTAAATAGCTTTTCCCTGACTTTAAACAAGTCCGATTTCGCTATATTTATCATTGAGCCTCTAAATTGCAAACACCTGAAGAAGAAAACAGATTTCTTAAATAAATTTAAAACATTGAACGTTTCATTATTAAATTAGAAAGTGTTTCAAATTTTAATTTTCCACTTTTCTTGAAAGATATAACTGATTTTTTTGTACCAACTTACTATTTTCACAGTACTATGATTATAGTTTTAATTTATAATTCATTCCACTCCAAGTATGATCAAATAGTATACATGTTATATTCTGATTATATACTAAGTAAATTCTAATTTTATGTATAGTGTGAGGGCTTACGAGGTTATGGACAAATTGAGTTGAGATATGGAATTGTCGAGTGCAAAGGGTTATTAATAAGCGAGTAATAAACAAAGTAAAGTTGTGAATAAAAATATTTGATAAAATTGATGGGCTACATTATCAAAATCTTTGTATGAAAATATGTGGACACTAAGCTTTAAAATGGTAAACGGTTAATTCATCTATACAGAAATTACTTTTCTTTGAATACTTTGCTTACAGTTTAAGGCATGTGACTGAATTGAAGAACTGGACAAGTTTACTTGTGGGAATCATGATTTGAATTGGATTATTATTCTTTATAGTAGCAGAATAACAGGTTCTTTATGCGTTTGCTTGTTACCCAGCAAGAAAATAAATTTAATTAATTTCAGTGATACAAATAGATTGGAATGTTCAGAACTTTAAGAGATTTCTATTTTTTAATTGAACTTGAAAGGTTGCTCATGCACTTAGCGACATTTTTAAAACAATATATTTACTGCCACCATGAATTCACACTTTATATTACATTAATGGTTATTGTATTTCAGAATGTTGGATGAATTTGGATCCGAAATGGACAACACAGAATCTAAGCTTGATACGACAATGAAAAAAGTGGCCAAAGTATTACACTTATCGAGTGGTGAGTAAATTTTGAAGTTTGAAAACAGTTCCAATTTGAAGTAGCTGATAATATTGGTTTTTGTTGATTTCAGATAGAAGGCAGTGGATTGTAATTATTATACTAACTTTCCTACTTATTATTGTGATTATTTTATTTAAATTACTATGAATGTATATACCATCTGGTTTTGTTTTCATTTCATCCTTACTTCTTTTTTTTTAAACCAAAGAGCACAAACTTTCGATAACTGCTCCATACTTTTGAAGCGTTTCCTATCAGGGTTGTGCAATATTATTTGATAGAGTTACTTTTCTTTGTAAGTTTATTAGCAATTAGTGTTGTAACATTGTATTTTGATACTTTTTGAAATTGTATTGATTTATTGTTTTTATCATTTTAAGTGTCTTTAATAATTCGAAAAACTTGGTGAGAAACCATTTGAGATTGTTATGCAAATATATTTACATTCTTTAAAAATACAGTACATTGATCAGCTGCACAAGCATACTGAATACTGTTGGTTGGCGCTAGATGACAACTATTTCTCACATTGTGACTGGTGTATAGGGTCTTTTAAACAGAAATAGGATATTTTACTCTGAAATATAAACTGTTTTTAGTGCTATTTTTAGACTCTGTGAGGACTTTTGCACAATTTTACGTTTTCTTTTCTTGTTTTTTGTAAGATCCTTTGTTTTTCTATTATGCCCAGAAATTAATTAAACAAATTTATTGTGATATTGTTAAATGTCTTGATTGATACATTTTTATGAAATGCATTTAAATTTCAAGAACGAGTTTGTATTCTAGTCATTTTGGCATTCACTACATAATACTATGATTAACTTTTTTAAGTAAAAGTTAACTATTTATATCAAGTATTAATGTATATTTTAAAATATGTGAAATAGTAAAGACTTAACTGAGGCCAAAAATTCTATTGAAGCCCTTGGGATTTTAGGGCAACAGGGACGAATAATTTTTTTTATAGAGTTAGAGTGGTTCAGGTATTTAAAATATTTTCATATTAAATTTATCAAAGGAAAAAAAGCGCAGCTGTGCGCATATTATTAAATGATTTTCATTAAGCTAATATATAATGGTAATAATAATTATGAATGATGAAATAGAGAAAGAAAAATGCTATAGAATAGTGAGGGATGTCCGATGGTCGGTATTTCTGTGGGTGTGTTGGTAAGGGTAGTTAGTTGTTTATCTATTTAATGAAACAAATAATATGATATAAAATAATAGTAAATTTTCCATAATTAGGTAATAATGTATTATTGAACCAATAGTGAATTAGGTTCCTTTATTGTTTTTATTTATTTTATTTAATTTGTTTGTTTTTAAAGGTGTGATCACAAATGTTACTGAGCTGTACCATTTAACTAAGGATGTTGGATAAAATATTATTATTATTAATTATGCACAACACTTTACTATAGATAATAGATTTATGTATATAAATTTGTACATAATAGTTATCAAATAAAACATCACTAAACGTAAAAAACTATATATATAAATATATAATTTACCAAATATTAATATGCCCATCAAATAGCACCATTTTTATTTTGTAATAATGTATATATAAAAATATAAAGAACAGAAATATACATTTTTTTCTTTTTTAGAGTATAACCATTATTATTATTACAACATCGCCTTGGTCTAATAAATTTAACATCATATTAATAATTTTTAGAACAATTTCTGAAAAACTTGATATTAATTAATAATTCAGCACAAATTCAGAAAATTAATAGCTTTGAACTTTTCTAAACTTTAATTTTGAACAACTTTATTGGTCTTATCGTAAATGTATTTTTTAAATTTCAATATTACTTCAACAGGGTTGGATTTAGCATTCAATTTTTCACTTTCGATTTGCTCCTTAGATTTTAAACTTAGCCCCTTGGGAATTTTAATTTTCACTTTACCACCTTGTCCAAAAGAACTCTCTAAAACACCATCTTCTCCTGTTGATAATTTTACTTTCATATTTATAAATTGTTCTGAAACTCTATTCTGCTTTTTGAACATGGAATGAGCTATTATTTCATTATCATTACAAATTCTTTGAACATAACCAATTTTTTGTCTCTGTTTAAATATTAATAAATTTGGAAGTATTGTTAATTGATAATTCTGTTCAGTTATATCATGTTCAGACTTTCCATAAAAAGCAATTCTACAAGAATTAGAAAGAAGAAAATCTATATCAAATTTAGAACAAATAATCAAACTGTTTTTTGCGGCTATCAAAGGTTTTTCAAATTCTAATAATACATAATAGGTAACTTTAATATTATCATCGCTGTATTGTTCATCAATTTTATATTCCTCTTCATAACAATATTCTTTATCGAAGCTAAAATATTCATCCCTATTTGATCCAATATAACTGAACACTGTTATTTTAGCAATTACATTTTCATGTCCTATTGATACATGAAATTTACTACCAGTTGTTATTTTGGACTTGAAATAGCGAACACGATTCAATCTAATTATCGCGCCGTATAACTGCGATACATGACCTGCACTACATGCTATTCCTCTTTCTAGCAGTTTTGGATTAAACTGAGTAACACATACTCCTATCCGATCTCCAGCATGAGCTTCTGAAATTTCCTTTCTGAACATTTGAATTGATTTTACTTTTTTATTCAACTTCAATGCTGGAATATCTATTTCCTACAAGCAATAATGATTAAATGAGCTTTATTAATAATAACGTGTTTTATTTATCAAATATTATCCAAAAAGCAACAAAAATATTTCATTGGAATTACACTTTGCATGGAACTTGGTCCATATGCAGAGTTATGCTATGAAAAAGAAAAATTACAAAAATCATAATGAGGCCAACCACTTTCCAAGAATGTACATATAAACAAAAAGTCATTGGACTTGTAAGCAATACTCAAATAAAGAAAACCACCAAAATAGGAAATAATACCAAAAATATTGACGACAGAAGAAGCTTATACATTATATTCTGCAAGCAAAAAACTGTCTTATATTTCGAGGCCCTAATATGATAATATACAATTTTTACATGTCGCGGCCATTCAGATAATCAATGCATTCTTGTCTTGTTAGGATAGGTCTTACCGAGCAATCTGACTCTAAATTCGGCAAGCACGGAGCATTCACATAAATAGTGATACATGTTCTCTACAGCCCTACTATTAAACATAGAACAAAAGTGCAATTGTTCGGCACGTAACATTACAGTTTAAAGTCTATAACTCACTTCTCAACTTTATTAACACCTTTATATAGCTCAAACTATATCTATCAGACATACAACTATTTCCACCCAAATTAAATTCCAGTTCCTAATACAACTGATGGTAAACAGAATTATCAGCTTTCATCAATAAATTATTCATAAACTTCATCCTTTATTTTTTCTATAAATGCAAAGCATCGCTTAATGCCATCAATCAAATAATCATTGTTGATGTGGTCGTTGGTTCCGCAGAGCTGGAAAGCATCAGAGACATTTTCCGTGGTAGCCTGCTTCATTTTGTGGTTATCGATCGATTTCGGGCGTTCGCCCATCTTCAGGATGCGTTTGTCAGACAGTGTGATAACACAGACTTGCACAGAGCAAATTCAGTTTATACACTTATCCAATTATTTATACTCTTAATACAGTGTTTTGATTGCAGAATATAATGTATAAGCCTCTGGTATTATTTCCTATTTTGGTGGTTTTCTTTATTTGAATATTGGTTACAAGTCGAATAACTTTTTGTTTATATGTACATTCTTGTAAAGTAGTTGGCCTCATTATGTTTTTTGTAATTTTTTTTTTTTCATAGCATAACTCTGCATATGGACCAAGTTCCATGCAAAGTGTAATTTCAATGAAATATTTTTGTTACAGTTTTTTGAAATATCCACTCGATCCTCTGGTCTCTGTTTTAAGATGTCCATTATGCTTTCAGACGCATAATTCCTTTTTATCATCTAAAAAAGAGTTTTTGTTTTTAAATACCAGATATCCACCACTAATTAATACTCTTTCATCTTTTTTCACTTCCCATGATTCTCTTCTGCCTTTCCTGGTAAGTAAGATCTGCATTCACCCAAATATCCGTCCCCTTCAATTTTTTCACATTTCTAAGAATTGCCTGAACATCAGATTGCTTAATAAACTCCACTACCAAAGTCTGTCCCTTACCAATCGTGTACACTTTGCAATGAGCTTTAAAAAAGGCAATTTCTAAGAAGAATTGTTGTAACATCTATTAAATATTAACTCGTATTATTCTTGAATAAAATACTTTGATATCTTTGTTGAGAGCATTTTTGTTTAAAAACCCGTCGACATTCGGTTTTGCAGAACGACTTTTTGTTTATTAATGATGAAAACGAAATTTTGTACGGATTGCTTGTTTACAACAAAATGCGCTAAATTAGATAGGAAATAACAAAGTCATAATTTAAAAATTTACCCACATCGTTTACTTTGAGGGTGCCCTGCAGTACAGTGCCAGTCATGACTGTACCTCTACCTTTAATAAGGAAACAATGATCTACTGCAAGAATCATAGTAGTAGCAGTAGAAAATCGATCGGGTACGAATGTATTCGCTTTCAAAATGTTTATTAATTCTTCTATTCCTGCAAAATAAGAAGTATCACTGACAGTCAAACTAATTGATGAACATTGCTAAGAAGAAAGTAGCGGCTATAAAGCCAAGTCTATTGCGACTTAGAAGATGGATTGTGGATCCTCTGGGTGTCTGTGTTTATTCAGAATGTAGTCGTCTGTGAGGTGTTCAATGTGTAAGTGGGAGTGATCATGTATGTTTGAGTGAAGGGTTTGTGGACAATCCACTTCCCCTTATTTGTTTTAATTACATATACACAGAATGAAAGAGAGTTTTTACCAAAAGGCTTAGTATTGTTCAAGTGTCCTTCCAGCTTGGTAGAGATGGCAACCAAAGGTGCATTTTTAAAAAGAGTTTTTTCCAAGGCATTCTGGATTTTTTTTGAAATCTGGAACAAAATATGTAAGGCAGGATAACTGCTGCTTCACCAGAACTTCCAAATATCAATGAAAGAATCAGAACTTCAAAAAATAAAATTGAGAGACATTTATGTGTATACGAAACTATATGTACACTTATGGACAAGAAACCTATCACTCTTACTAAATTTCAAATTATACATATTTTTACTTTCTCTACTGCTTCAAGAGAAAGTATTGCAATGGCACGTGAAAAACAGAGGTTCTCCAACTTCTGGTCCGGTCATCTGATTGGTACAAACAGAACCGGGATTGATCCGTATAGAGAATAGCTCCCCATTTATCAAGCGCCAAAACAAGAAGCTGGTTTGCAAAAAGCCGTATTTCTGTTCGATGTCTATCTGTAGTAGGGACCCGCTAATGCAGGGCGTCTAGGTTCTATACACTCGCAAGGCGCAGCCTTCTCTGTTTTAGAATCAACGGTACATTTAAGGATCGTTTGCTATTGGCCGCGAACTTAGGGAGTTGTAAAATGACGATGCCGTAAAATGTTAAGAGCTATGAAATGGTTGTCCTTAGCCATCGTACATCGCACTCGATTACTACCCTCTCTTCGATCAAAACTTCGAGTGAATCTCAATCGCTACAGACCATCATGGACTGTAGAACTCGGCACACCGAGGTATTCCACAAAGAGTTGTGTATTAAGCCTACGCTTTTTAATATGTATACAGCGAATCTATAGGAGCTTATCTTAGCTGAATCTATAGGAGCAGAAATAAGTGCCTCACAATTTGCTGACATAATTCTCTACAGTATTCACAAGATACTGGAGGAAGCTATAAACAAACTTCACACTAGCCATCTTCATTGATAGAAAACTTCTCTGGAATCAATATATTAATTATATCATTAAAAATTTGAGCAGGGTATAAACATAATAAGATGTATTAATCACGTCAATTTTGGGGCTGATTTAACAATATCACTAATGATGTATGAACAGTTAGTATTGTCAAGAATAGACTATGGGTGCTTCTTTTATGGAGATGCTGCCAACACTCATTTAAAAAAAACTGATAAACTTAATATAAAGCCTTGAGGGGTTGTGTGGGTGCTCTTAGGTCTACTACAACTAACGCTTTCATAGCGGAATCCAAGCAACATCCTCTGGCAACCAGAACGAAGTTGCAGGCGGCATGCTTTATTATTGAAAGGCTCTGCATACAAAATCACCCTTGTATTCAAAAGATTTGCAGAATCACTTCAAGAGTATTTACAGAAAAATTTTGGCACAAAAAAAGATCCCTACTTTGGTTCTGACACAATTCTCACAACACATAAAACGTTACAAATTATTACCGATTTTTAGTTGTGATATTCTCTGCTCTACGAAAATTCTGAAAAATATTCACACTAACTTTTACCAATACCTTTGCAAATTTTGTTTATAATGCGTTGCTTATGGACAAGTTGCACCGCTGCTTTCCCGACGGTTACCAAATCTTTACAGATGAGCCTAAAAGTCGGGAGGGTGTCGGATGTGCGATTTTCGACATAAACACTAACTCTACTTACAATTTAAACTAAACAGATACTCATCCATATTCACTGCCGAACTATTCGCAATATTCCAATGCTTACTATACACTGATAAATAGACCAACCTCCAGTCCTAATTCTCCTCAACCTCTAATACATTAAGAGCGTCCTCGAAAAATTAAAAGACCCTGGAAATAACATTTCCACCCTTATTCTGGAAACAGTCCAATTAATAATCAACATATTAAAGAAAGGGTAAATTATTTCATTTAATCTGGGTGAAGGGACATATATGTTAGAGAGGAACTGAAATGGTTGATGTGGGGCACAGTAATTATAACACTACAAGAAGTGTCTCCAACTCACTTTTAACATCAGACATAAAAATTATTTAAAAACTGCTAGATACAATGAATGGGAGAAGGAGTATAGTTTGTCAAAACCATAATTATTCACCTCAATACCTAGTAAAATTGGTATAAATATATATCCAAATTATTCTTGCTCCTCAGATACTAACTACTTAATAGGAGAATGTTCCAAAAACAATAAAGAAAGAGATCAACTGTGGAGGGCGGTTCTAACAACTGGTTGCCCTCTCCCAGCAAATTTGAACACCATCCTGTCATATGATGATGGTAGGATTTACATGGATATGACTTTAATAAAAATAACGAACTGCAAGTATAAAAATAACATCAACAGCCACACTAAAAGGAAAAACAAAGATATAACATAACCAAGACATAACAAACGCCAACCCAAAACTTATATATGTGTGCCTCAATTAAACTTTGGCCGTTTTTTTGCTTAATTCACGAGGAAAAAAAAAAAAAGAAGAGTTTTGTACATGAGTTTATATTATAATATCTTTATACTTTTATATATATATACTTTACTTATATATATATATATAAGTAAAGTATTACCTATTTTTTCAGGCAGGCTTAATATCAACTATTAAATTAGGTATCGAGAACGGATATATATACATAATATATCTACAGTTTACGAAGAAAATCGCAAAAACTATTCAGAAAATTCCCATTTCCGGTGGATGAACTTTGAGTAAAACTGATAACAGAGATGATTCATAAACGAATATCAAGTTTGAGCTTTCTGTGATTTTTCGTTTTTGAGATAATTGGTCATTCACAGATAAATGCAAAAAACATTTTTTTATACTCAGCGGACCTTTATATTTATGGTGAAAACTCAATTTTAAAAATTTGACTAGATCGCAATGCTTCCTCTTCCAATTACTACAATTTTTTTTTGTGGATTCGTTGTGAGTGGACTCTGAACCAAGAGAAATACGAGACTTAACCATCTGTTTATGTTTTTAAATGACTAATTTGAACTCTTGAAAACACGATAATAATCCCAGTTCATCACTTTCACTGCTTGTGGTAACTTCTCTCTTCAACACATTTTGTTGAGGTTTTTCTTATCAGTTCTTTTTTATTATTTTTGCTTTTTGTTCTTAACATGCCTCTTCTTGGTAATTATTAGGGAAAAATTGCAGTACGTGCGGTAACATTGCATGAAGAAGGGGTTCAGCAGTCAATTATTGCTCAGAGACTAGGAATGAACCAATCCACTGTTTCAAAAATGTTAATGCGCTGCAGAGAGACTGGGAGATACTCCCGAAGACCTGTCCCAGAAGTACAAATTGGACTGATGAGAGATTTATTCATCTGAATGTGTTAAGGAACAGGTTCATCACTTGATCGCTGATGTCTGTAATGTCCATATTTCAAGTAGGACAGTCAGAAGAAGGTTAAATGAAGCAAACTTGGCTTCCAGAATACCCGCTACTGGCTCTCTTCTCACCAGAGCACATACAGTCGCCGGACTGCAATATTCACGAGAACATGTAAATTGGACAACAGAGAATTGGAGACGTGTTTTATTCACAGATGAGTCGAGATTCACCCTACATTCTCCAGATGGAAGGATAAGAGTTTGGAGGCGTCAAGGTGTGAGATATGCAGAGGCTAACATTTCTCCAAGAGTGGCTTTTGGTGGAGGGGGTGTTATGATTTGGGGAGGCATAAGTTTTGACAGACGTACAGACTTACATATCATGGAAAATGGGACGGTAAATGCCCAGAAGTACCTTGAAGATAGCGATATGTTATGCCAATTTCTGAAAGAGTCAGTGATGATTTTCTATTAATGCAGGACAATGCCAGATGTCACATTGCTCGAGTTGTCCTTGAGTACCTACGGATGTTCGATGTTTTGGATTCGACGTTTGGTTTCTCCACCGAGAAGTCCAGACCTAAATCCAATAGAACACCTTTGGAACACAAATGGAAGACGGCTCAGATTTCGCCTGACTGCCCCTAGCACTCTGAGCTACGTACAGCAGTTATTGAAGAATGGAATGAGATTTCTCAAGAGGTTATCCAAAATCTAATCTCTTCAATGCCAAGGAGGCTTGCTGCAGTTACCAGAGCAAGAGGAGGTATCACTAAATACTGTCGAAAAAAATGAAGAAGTGATAATAAATAAGAACCATTTTAAATTTGAATTTTAAAGATTTTTTTTTAGCTTTATTTTTTATTCTGTGTAATATAAAACCAGGTTTTTCTAAAATATTTGGTAGTTGTTCTTTTTTTCCTTTGGATTGGAGTTCAACAACATGAATCCATAATAAAAAATACGAAAATATCTTTAAACTTCAAATTATATTTTGAAATTTTATGCAATACTTTTGTCCAGCAGTTTATATATATAAACTAATAATATAAGTGTTTTATATATATATATACATAAAATACCTTATTAATAGTAGACTGTCTGTTCTTTTTTGGAATCAAGTCAACTTTATTCATAACAATCACTATTGGTTTTCTCATAATTTCTGCTATTACTAAACATTCTGCTGTTTGTGTTTGAATACCTTTTGTAATGTCCACTAACAGAAACATAAGATCAATTATCTGTGCTCCTACAACAAAGGCAAATTATTATTCCACAAAATTCCGATCATTACAGTAGTCAATTTTTTTTACGAATTCCATTAATTTCTTAATAAAAATATTAGCTTAGTTGGATCTTTCCGTTAGTACGTGGGCCTCTTTATTTACTAACGTACTTAACGAAGTTTACTGAAGTGTTACATTGGAAATATTGGGTTACCCCAATACCAGGTAAACATCTGGTTATTTCCTTCAAGGTTCTTGGGAAAACGAAAAAAAGTTAGAGCATTATAACTAAAGAAGTATAAACAAGTAAAAAAAAACCTGGTGTGAAACACTCACATAACTTTCTCTTACACCTGTTCTCAAAATTATAATTGACAAATGTTATAGTTTGTGTACTAAATTTAACGAAATTCGTCGAAAATTGAAAAAACAGTTCTGTAAAAGCGCACTTCCGGCTTACTAATTTTCTTAAAACTCAGAATTTTGGCCATCTATTCATTTCTAATTAATTTTGTTTGGATGACAGAATTGTATAATCAACTATGGATAGTACTTTAGAGAAAAACATAACCCTACCCCTCCCGTAAAAGTGCCCTTAAATGAATTTTCCCAGAGAAATGTTATAAATAAAAGATGTATATCTTTGCATTTTAGTTTAAATATGAAGTACAAGAAAATCGTCGGAGCCATTTTTGAGAAAATCGCGAAAAAGTGAAGAAATCATTTAGTAAAGTGGTACTTCAGGTTGAGGAATTTTGGCAGATAACGTACTGTCAGATCCCATGGTGATACCTAAACGGAATATCAAGTTTCAACTTTCTACGGTTTTTTATTTTTGAACTATGTTGTTCACATAAATACATACATACATACATACACACACACACACACACACACACACACACAGACCATTTGCTAAAAACCACTTTTATGGACTCGGGGGGCCTCAAAACGGATATTTCCGGTGAAAACACGATATCGAAAATTTGACACGATTACAATACTTCCTCTTACTAGGAGTAAGAGAAAGTAAAAATATTATATTCTCTTTAAAATCTAAAGAAACATTTTCTGGAGGGAACCAAAAAATATTACATTCTCTCTCTCTCATTCTAATGTAGAACGAATAGAATAGTGTTTTATTGAAAAAAATTATTACAAAAAGAAGTACAATCATAAAAATAAATATACACTTATGAGACACTAGACCAGTGATGGCGAACCTTTTGAGCTCGGTGTGTCAAAATTTTGAAAAATAGAAACATAATTCTCATGGCGTGTCACTCATCAAGTTAATTATTTGTTTAATGCCATTTAAAATACAAAAGCCAAAATTATGAAACCAATAGTTTACATTTAGAGACTTGTCTTACATATTTCATTGACACAACATACAAAATCAAGTAATATATATATATAAATAATATATATATATATAAAAACAGAAAAACAATATAAATTTATACAATTAGAAAATAAATATATATGAAAAATTAGTGACTTTTTTGGTGTGGTGGTTGGTTCCGCAGAGCTGGAAAGCATCAGAGACATTTTCCGTGGTAGCCTGCTTCATTTTGTGGTCATCGACCGGTTTCGGGCGTTCGCCCATCTTCAGGATGCGTTTTTCAGACAGTGCGACAACACAGACTTGTACAGAGCAAACTTGAGTGTGAAAACTAAGTTTGCTCTGTGCATGTCGGTGTTGTCACACTGTCTGAAAAACGCATCCTGAAGATGGGCGAACGCCCGAAACCGGTCGATGACTACAAAATGAAGCAGGCTACCGCGGAAAATGTCTCTGATGACTTTTTTGGTGCTGAAGTTTGTCTGCTAAATCTTCTATTTCGGGTTTATACTTGGTACATTTCAAGGCCAAGCAAGCGCCACTGACTTCATCTGTTAACCGATTCCGTTTGTTTGTCTTAATATTATTTAATGCTGAGAACAATGTCTCACAAAAATATGTGGATGAAAAAATTGTTAGCAAAACAACTAAAGGAGATCTCGAGGAGCGGTCAATGAAATGTACACTTCTTTTAAAATCTTTTCCAACGTTTCGACAAATTTATTGTCTTTTTCAGAGATAAAATTAAAAAAAATGTTAATCGGTATTTATAATTTCCATGAAACAAACTAAACACAAAATATGTAGTAAACAGAGAGAGTTGCTAACTATATGAGCTACATTATCAGAAAAAAAGATTTTTTTGAATTATGAAATTTTTTATCTTTGAAGATGCGTGCCACCAAAAATGAGCTCGCGTGTCAGCACTGACACGCGTGTCATAGGTTCGACATCACTGCACTAGACTGATCTGACGATCTGCCAAGTTAGCAAAGTAATAACTTTAAATTTCTTTTTATATCATTAAATACCCAACATTAAAACAGAAACAATAAACTAAACATGTTATATATCAAGAGCATAACATGACAAAAGGGTGAAAATAAAACAAATTATAAACACCAAGTTTAAATGCAAACATTTGCTGACATATGGTCAATCTACTCATTTTGGATTAAAAATCTTCTGCAAACAGCTGCCCTGCTAACGCATTGAAACAGCCAGCACAATTTTGACCACCGCTTAAAAGGGCGACCACTTCCTCCCCCAGTTTACCGCGCCTTCCTCAACCGTATCAATCTATTTTTACTTAAAAGGGACATACCCTACGAAGTGGTACCCATCTTCTATCTCCCGCAAATTACATAGTGTACACAGACCGGCCCCTACACCAAAAGGCTTATAGTTTAAGTCCAACAATTGAGATCTCGTCCGAAATAACACTCTCATAAAGTGAAGCTTATGGTTATCCGATAAATATTCGTTCTTTCTCTATACATGAACAGAAAAGTGTGTAAATCTCTAGCGAGTATTTCTGAATATGTTTATGAAATATATTGCTACAATTTGATCTTGTAAAAATACCTCACCTGCTATAATTGTTCTTATCAGTGCGGCATGGCCAGGACAATCTACTAATGAATATTGAATCTGATCATAGCCAGATTGTTTGATATTTTCCGGAGCATCTTCAATAAATGAACTAAACCCTAAATCAATGGTAATGCCTCTTTCTTGAGACTGTGGGTGTTTGTCAAAACAGGCAGTACTGCATACAGTGCTTAAACATTTAGCTAAGGATGTTTTGCCACAATCAACATGGCCCATAAGACCCAAATTAATCGACAGAATTTTCATGGAGAATCAAATAAACGTCAACATAACCTGAGAAATTAGTGAAAACACATGATTATGGTTACTACAGTTTCATTCTGACATATCTTAAAAAAAAAAAAAAAATCAGTACCGACACATTTTCACACACTACAAACAAAAAATTCGGAATTAAAACTTGTAACCTTACCGTGTTGGAAAATGAAAGGTTATGTTTTCGATCAGGTTATTTACTATTAAACATCAATCCAGTATTGCGGAGGAGTGAGAAGGGCGTTTACTGATAAAGGTATTTATTTTTGTTTAAATCCCATTTTCCTTTGATATTATTTCAATGTTAAGTTCTTTTGTTTGTTCCTGAGTATGTTTTGCTGGGTCATTTTCCATTTCCGTTCAATATATTGGTGTATTTGTATTTAACTCAAGAGAGGAAGAGTTTTCAGCAGCAATAATCTGCCCTCATACTCGGCCCACTACTCTTATGCCAATTTGTTTTTTGTAGATAAATATAATTGTTTATAGCTTAATGAAGGTAATTCTTTTGAGCATTGATAAGGGATGGGCGGCATAATGGGCAAAAGTCAATAATTATTAAGTTTTGGAAATAAAAATTCTGTAAATGAATTTAATATATTCATGGAATTTTGATTACCTTATTAATTAGCTCCAGCTACTACATAATTCGGTAAATAATTACCCATAATTCTATTAATGGTCTGGAAAATTTCTGTTAGTCAGTGTTTTTTCTTTTTTTATTGCAACATAAAGAACGTTAGTTTCGATGAAATAAATTCAAGGACAAGTGTTGACTCAATGATCAGCTTTCTGAAAAGTGTAATACATAATCTTTAACTTGTTGGAACTTATTGTATTTCCCTTGAAAACTATATAATGCAAAGATATATTTTCTTCTCTCAAGTGTTTATTTACTTGCTAGAAATTTAAGGAAAAAGCCAGAATGATTTATTATTTTTAAAGCACTTCTTATATTGTAGTGTAAATATTTGTTTGGTAATGTATACATACCAATTAGTTTCAACAATATATTTCAGCAAGATATAACCTCCTATTTCATTACTATTAATATGTGTTATAGGAAAAATCTTTCAGTGGAAATATAATAGTTTGCTTATCATAAAACTATGAACAATTTAGTCTAATATTGGTTTGATCAACGTAGAAATAATTGAATAACTGTAGAGTGCATTTTTACTATTCTAACTTAAGTTTCTTTTCCT
Source organism: Triatoma infestans (assembly GCA_011037195.1). Lineage (NCBI taxonomy): Eukaryota > Metazoa > Arthropoda > Insecta > Hemiptera > Reduviidae > Triatoma > Triatoma infestans. Next base: position 33,655 of record JAAEAF010014568.1, on the reverse strand, counting down.
ACATGCACACACAATATTTGTTTTTTTTTTATCATTTAAATTTAATGTTCCAAATCTAATATTTAACTTGCTCTCCTGAAAGCAACTGACTCGATGTTGGTTTATAAACCATAAAGATTTACATTACTTTATCCACTACATTAATCAATCTATAAATTATTTTATTTTTTTTTAATTTAAGGCGCGTCAACATCTATGGTCAAAATTAATTTTATAGATTTATTTGTATAAGAAAGAATGTTTCTAAGTTTTAACTTTTCCAAATAAATAAGTTCAAAGAAAGATTTTTTGCTTCAGGTAAAATTTAATAAGCATTTATTAAAAAAAGATAGTAATGTATGAAAGTGTAACTTGCTATTCATAATTGGTTTGGTGAGAACATTAGTTATTTTGTTCCTGCGGGAAAGGGGTCGGTGATATCTTGGTATGCAGGAGACCTACATCTGCGGAATCAGATACATTCAAATGGGCTATCAGAGCAGTATAACTACTTTGGCTTAGTGAACAAAGTCCGGTCATGTGATTAAGTGCTGGAATCAGTAAGGTGTCATGGGCACAACTTACTTCGCTCTTCAAAACCATTCGGACATTCTCTCTAGGTCAGCAATGCTAATTTATTTTATCTTAGTAACCATTTATTCAGTTATTGAACATAGTTTACAACAAATAATAATTGAAAAAATAATCATAGTTAAAAATAAATGTTAAAATGATTGCCAGTTGGAAGTGTGGGCCAGTCTTTTGATGTCCTATTATTTCTAAGTTTGTGCCTAAATTGCATTCAATTTTGCTCTTCTCCATCAATAATTCCCGAATGGAATTACATGCTCACTTTACAAAAAAGAAAAGTTTAAAATATCGTTTCGAATTTTATGTTTGAAACCTCGAAACAATATTAGCGACCTAATCTATAAATTTAGACAATGACTTAAAAATAATTTTCATTTTAATGTATTTATAGACAAAATCACATGGCTTAACAATTTTTCAATTTATGATGATGAATCATCATTATCTTTGGATTGCAGATAGTAATGTAAGATAGTAACTAAAAGCAGTTTCTTCGTAAAACTTTTCGGCAGAAATTTCACTTTTGTAAATAAGGTGTTTAATTTTCATGTGTTGATTTTGCAGTTTATATTAAGGAACATCAGCCGTATTTAGTTTGAAATATTAGTTGCTTTTGATTGACATTTGTTTTTATATCAATATTTAAATACAGAACTCACTTCATTTTTATATACCTGTTTGTTAGTGTTTTGTTAAAACGGCATATATGTTTCGTTTATTTTGCAGCCATTTTGTTTCAAACCAATGTGTTTACCATTAAATAATTCCAAAGAAATTTCACACGGAGTAAATCAACAAACACTAAGCTTACCTATTAACATTGAGCCTTAATAATTAACCTGCATATGGAGGTTACATTTTAGATGTTCACAAAAGTAGTGCGGTGAGGTACAACTGGGAATGATTAGATAACCGCTCAAGTATACATTTACTGTTGTTTTATAGTACTCTTCAACAGATTTTAGTTCTTTCACTATATAAACATGAAGTTTTGATCTCTCTCGTCCTTTTTATGGGTATCGTCTTTGTTAACTAGCAAATCGATTAATTTTGGTAGTAATTAAACCCTTTCATCTTATTGATGGATTTCACCCTGTATTACATAAGGGCAGATTTTTACTTTGTTGAAAATAGGAATATAGCATACTATCAAATTTTCGAAATTGAATTATTACCAGAAATATGTTTTGAAAACAATAAGCTCAAACTTGTTATTGCGTCATAGTTTTGTAGTATGGAATACAAGTCTCTCGAAAATGCCTTTCAATATGCTTTTCGGTTGTACCTACTCCCTAATAATACCACGGAAAGAAATATACTCAAATGTTTAAACAAAAGCGATTAACCGTCTTTACAAAAGTTTACAGTTTTTGAGAGTTTTGATTTTGAAATTCTTCATCAATTTTCTTATGAATCTCTGTATAAATTTATCAATTTATTTTTAGCAGTTGTTCGGGGAAAGTGTTTTATGGAAGTTCTAGGAATGATGAGGCGTTAATCTGAACATTGGATGCCGATTGTTTGTAGAGGAGGTGGCCATAAAACCAAATCCACTGCATCCTGAAAGATTTGTTGTGGCTACATAAGCCTATTGCTTATACTTTCGTCGTTTCAAAGTGAACAACATGTAACTGTTAGTGTATTGTGGTAGGGAGTTCGCCAAACTCAAGTCGTGCACCTCCCCTGAGGGCAGATCATCTCACCATTTCAGTACACTCTAATTATACTGCTTTTAGAATAGTAAGGATTTTTAACATTTGGGGGAACAAAATCCGTGGGAAACATCATACAACTTTCTTTACTGCAATGATAACAATTGTAATAACAGTTTCTTTTAAACGTGGAATTGTTATGTAGCCGTGCCCACACCTGTGGGCTAGTGTCTATCACTACAAATGAAGCTACTACGTACACAACAACAAAAATCTTCTTTATTAAGTTCTCTGTATGTTACAGGTAATGCAGTGCGAACTTGACTGCCTTCTATATAATTTTATTATTCTGGCTATATGTATAAAAAACATATGGTCTCTGGTATTTTCTCTGTTATATCAAAAAATTAAATTAAAAAACAAACAAACAAAACAAAAACGCCAGGAAGCCCTGGCTGGAAAATCGCGACGAGAATGACCTGGGGGCAAGCCGCCACAGAGCCCCCCCTAATAGCGTGCGGGCGCGCTACGATGGTTTGCTGTTTCTTCTGCGCCGCTGAGCAGGTGGGCCGGCTTGACCCGATCTAATGCTACCTTCTGTTCCCTTCCGTTCTTGATGATGGTAACCGTTTTTTCTGCTCTCGCCAGCACTCGGTAGAGACCTTCGTATACTAGCGCCAAGGCGGGAAGCAGCCCTTCCCGTCGCAGGAGTATATGGGTGCATGGCGCCAATTGCGCGTGCACAAATGGGTGCGGGGTGCTGTGCCATGTTGCTGGTACTGGTCGCACACGCTCCAACGTGCGTCTTAGCTTTGTGACCCAGTTTTGCGCCTGTGTGGGTGTACCCGCTTGCTTGTCGGGAGTACCTGTTATCAGCTCCCCCGGTAGCCTCAGTGTGGTGCCGTACATAATTTCTGCTGGCGACATGCCTGTGTCCTCTCGAACCGCCGTTCTCAGTCCCAAAAGGACCGTGGGCAGAAGTTGCGTCCATCGCCCGTCCTCGTGACATCTAAACGCCGTCTTGAGGGTTCTATGCATGCGCTCTGCCATGCCGTTCGCTTGCGGATGATAGGCTGACGTGTGATGTAACCTTGCCCCGGTCATCCGGGCTAGCTCCTTGAATAGTTCGGAAGTGAACTGGGTGCCCTGATCGGCTGTGATGTCGGTAGGGCAGCCGAGTCTGCTCACCCAGCTGCCGTAGAAAGCATTTACAACCTCGCTGGCGGTAATGCCGGCGAGAGGTACTGCTTCTATCCACCTAGAAAACCTTTCCATGCAGGTAAGGCAATATCTCCGCCCCTGAGATGTAGGCAGTGGCCCTATCAAATCCATATGGACATGAGCGAATCGTCCATGTGGGGGGTGAAATGCTTGCAGAGGCGACTTTGTGTGCTGTGTGATCTTGCTCTTTTGGCATGCCATGCAAGTTCTGACCCATGCTTGGCACTGCTTCTGTAGATGAGGCCATACGAATCTCTGGCTGACCGCTCTTGCCGTCGCCTTGGGGCCGGTGTGCGCTAGCTCGTGGACTAGCCGTATGACTGCGTCCCGGTGCTTTACTGGAACAAAAGGTCGGGGCTGTCCGGTGGATAGGTCGCATATGATGGTACCGGTGCCTGTGGGTATTGGCAGGTCTGCCAGCTGCAAGGCGGAAGTGTGTTGCGTGTACTTGCGTAAGTCCGGGTCGGTGAGTTGGTCTTTTGCCATTTGCACGTAGTCAAGTCCTGGTTGTGTGTTGATGGTTGCTATCCTCGATAGCGTGTCTGCGACTGTATTGTGTTGACCGTGAATGTGCCGTATGTCGGATGTAAATTGTGCAATGTATGTTAATTGTCGTACTTTACGTGGTGAGGCATTGTGAGGTTGTTGTGTCAGGGCGTATGTCAGCGGTTTGTGGTCTGTGAAGAGAGTAAATTGACGTCCTTCTACCCAGTGCCTGAAATGTTTGATGGCCGCGTACGCCCCTAATAGTTCCCGGTCATAGGTGCTGTATTTTTTTCGGTTTCGCTGAGCCTTCTCGAGTAGTACGCGAGGGGTTGTCGTTTCGCGTCCACTACCTGGTATAGCGCCGCTCCAATGGCCACGTCCGAGGCGTCAGTGGTCAAGTGTAGGGTTGGATTGGTAAGCGGGTGTGCGAGCTGCGCCGTATTGCTTAGTGCCTGTCTACACTTGAAATGCTGCTTGCGTGTCAGGGGACCAGGTAATCGGGCGCCTGTCTTTGCGATTGCTGTTCTTAAGGTGTTGCAAGAGAGGTGCCTGTAGGTCCGCGGCGTGCGGAATGAAGCGCCTGTAAAAGTTAATGATTCCTAGGAATCTGCGGAGCTCCTCAACCGTTTTGGGCTGTGGAAACTGTGCTATGGCGTCGCATTTTGTCTGCGTTGGCTGAATGCCGTCCTTTGACACTATGTGCCCTAAAAATTCGACCCGCGGCTTTCCGAACTGGCATTTGGCTGCGTTGATCGTGACACTATGCCGTTAATCGTTGTAGGAGTTCCCTGAGGTGGTGTTGGTGCTGGGCTTCGTCCACCGACGCGACTAATATATCGTCGATATAAGCGTAGCAGAAGTCCAGCCCTCGTATTACGTGGTGTATGAATCGTTGGCATATCTGGGCCGCGTTTCTAAGTCCGAAAGTCATCCGCGGAAAATCGTTTAGCCCAAACTGCGTGATTATCGCGGTTTTGGGAATGTCTTGCGCAGCCACTGGTATCTGGGGGTAGGCCCTCTCTAAGTCGACGGTGGAGAATACTGATTTTCCTGCCAGCCCGCTGGCAAAATCCTGGATGTGCGGGAGGGGGTATCTATCCGGCACCGTGTGCGCATTTAATTGCCTATAGTCTCCGCATGGTCTCCATTCCCCGTTTTTCTTTCGCACCATATGTAGTGGGCTGGCCCAATGACTGTTGGAAGGTCTACAGATCCCCCGTTCTACCATGATGTCGAATTCCGCTTTAGCGGATTTGTACTTATCTGGTGGGAGCCTGCGCGGTTTCGCGAATGTGGCTGGCCCTTTGGTGGTGATAGTGTGTTCCACTTGGTGTCCTGGGGCGTGACGAAACGCTGAAGCTGTGGTTACTTGAGGGTACTCTTGTAGCAGTGCTTCATAAGCGCCCCCTGTCTCTAATGAGTGTAATGTGTGGGCGGTAGGCGTCGTTAGCCTAATATGCCTGTCTGTGCATGCGTGTAAGAGTTGGTGCTTGAGGTCTACCGTCCATCCCTGCGCGGTAAGCAAGTCGGCGCCTATTATCGGCCTCGCGATGTCTGCGATGTAGAAGGTCCATTGTGCCTTGAGGCCCTTCCCTAAATCGATTGTCATTGATTTTGTTCCGTAGACTTTGATGGTCGTACCGTTGGCCGCTGTACGTGCAATGTATGTTAATTGTCGTACTTGACGTGGTGAGGCTTTGTGAGGTTGTTGTGTTAGCGGTTTGTGGTCTGTGAAGAGAGTAAATTGACGTCCTTCTACCCAGTGCCTGAAATGTGTAAGAGTTAGTGCTGTTAATGCGTGCGTGGAAGTGCGTGAGGTTGCGTCTGCTTGTATGGGTGGTATGGCCGAGACTTCCGCACCCGTGTCTACCAAGAACGTGAGTCCAGAATGTTGGTCTGTAAGGAACAGGCGGCTTTGGTTGGAGGCCAGGGGGTTTGCCGCCTCTAGCGCCTGGCCCAGCTGTTTCCCTGCGGATATTCGCATGGAGGTGCACACTTGCGTGCCCTGGCGCCGAATCGCGCGTGGAAGAAACAGTAGTGTGGTTTACGCTTGGACATGGTGTTCTGAAAGCCTGTTGATTTGATGTTTTATTTGTGTGATCTCGGATGTCGTTTCCGTTGTCGTGGTGTTGCTTGGTGGGGGGTACGTGTCTTTGACGCCTACGATTTCTGTATACTCTGCGGTATCGCATGACGCCTTTGCTGTAGCCGTGTTGTGTGTAATGTCGGGGCCGTGGTGTATGTCGGATGCGGCGGTGTCTACGGGTGCTACAGATTTAGCATGCTTTAGTGCAAGAATGCGGTCTGCCATCTGTGCCAGCTCGTCCAAAGGAGTGCCGGGTCGCTGCGCTGCGATTATGGCCCCCACTAATTCTGGTAATTTCGACATCCATATGTGTTCTAGCACAGCGTCTCCGGCCGCTGTTCCCGCTGCTAGCCTTCTGAGGTCACTCAGCAACGCTAAGGGCCGTCGGTCCCCCAGCTCCCCAACGGAGAACAGCCGCTGGAGGCGCTGTGCTGGTGTACTGCCATACCTGAGGAGGAGAAATTGCCTTAGCCAGCATACTCACCGTCTTCTGCTGGTGTCTGTGCCATGACCTCCGTCGGCAGCGCGGCTGCGATGCATGAAAACTTGTCGGCTTCGTTCAGGATTCCTGCCTGCCCCATGACGAGCTCACATTGCCGGAGCCATGTATCTATAAATTCGCTGCAGAAGTGGGGCATCTTTGGGGTTGCTCTTTGCGACGTCTCGGGCCAGTTGTTCGGTTGCAATACCATAGGCTGCTGCCTTGGCTCAGATGGTGTCGTTTGCTCTCCCTTAGGCGGCGTCCGCTTCGTCCGAGTGTTTCTTTTGGTTGGCATGTTTCGCTGTGTCCCTTATGGCTTTAGCTATTTATCGTAATTAGATAGCTACGTTTTTTTTGGTTTAACGAGGCTTATATTTTCTATTCACGCTGTGGCTTGGAAAAAAAATATATTCGATTGAATTACTTAATCATATGGTTATTTCCAATGTTATATTGTAAGTTTGAAACTTGAAACAAATATATTGGAATTTTTTTTTTTTTTGTTTGTTGCTTTGACACTGAGGAAATAGGCTTTACATACCCTTGGTTTCTTCCTTATTGTATGGGTGTCCGGTTTAGTTTCTATTTTTTTCTTCGGGGTCACCAGTTTATAGCCGTGCCCACACCTGTGGGCTAGTGTCTATCACTACAAATGAAACTACTGCGTACACAACAACAAAAATCTTCTTTATTAAATTCTCTGTATGTTACAGCTAATGCGGTGCGAACTTGACTGCCTTCTATAATATTTTATTATTCTGTGTCTATATATAAAAACATATGGTCTCTGGTATTTTCTCTGTTATATATCAAAAAAATAAATTGAAAAACAAACAAACAAAACAAAAACGCCAGGGAGCCCTGGCTGGAAAATCGCGACAAAAATGACCTGGGGGCAAGCCGCCACATGTTACTTAACGAATAATTGGCTATGGCAGTGCATATCAGTATGGTGGGAGATACAGTTTAGCTCCAACAGAAAACTTGTAACACCAGTTACGATTGGCACCAACTCCCTAAAATCATTTTTCTGGGAAAATGTTTAAAATAAAAGTGTAGATAAAAGTGATATGTATTTCTTTAGGGATACGTCAGCTGTCCTCGCCATCATCATCATTAGGTCATATTTCAATCAAATTTATATATATTTGGAAAAGGCTTAAGTGAATCTATAAATACGCTGTAATATGGTATTGGTCGGTAGTTTAATCAATTGGTAATTCAAGTTGGTTGAGATGCATCATTGCCATTCGTAATGAACATTGATTAGAGAACAACCAATTGCCTTTCCTCGTCCATTAATCAGTATACCATTCGATAGAAATGATCTTGCATTCGAATCCACTGATATAAATATCGGCCTGTTACCAGCTAACAACAAAAAATCATCTATAGTAATAGTGTACTGTAACAGTGTATCTATAGTAATAGTCTACAGTAGTAGTGTAGGAGTGACTGCACTGCAAGGAGGTAATACTGTGTACTGGCACTCATATGTAAATTTGGAAATAATTTAAGAAAAGATTTCTTTACTAATCCTTATTCTTTACTAATCAACTTTAATATTGTCAAAGCCAACCGCAACCATTTAGTAGAAATTCCAAATTTGAAGAGGTTTTGTCAATTAGATTGATAAAATTGGAGAAGAGAGGCTCGACGGTTGGACAAAATAGCTCAAAAGCGATAGATCGCTGGAGCTCATACTTGATTGTTTCTGCATGAAGGTTTGGGTCCAAGTCCGTCAAGCGGAGCAATGCGACTTTATTGCAGTTGTTTTCTCAGTTTACTGGTTTACTGGATTTTTTCTTTTCGTTTTTTTTTAATAAAATAATTAAACCATTTTCTATTTGCTTAGGTCTTCCAGGGAAGTGAGTTCCTTCAATTTTAGTTCCCTACCATTTACAAATACAGTAATTCAAATTGTTGATAGAATTGCTAGTTCGAAGAAGTAGATTAACCGGAAGTGCAAATAAGAAATGATCACTTTTCTCTGAAACCTTTTTCCGTAAAAATTGATTATAGGGATGGGGGGCTGGGGATCCGTGAGTAGGCCTCACTTTACACGCCTCGCAAGTTTTATGGGCAAGAAGGCTATATAATATTGCACTTTAGGTAAACCCTACACAATAATCCCCGCCTCCTATATTTTGTATGTAATCTATATAATTTATGCATTTTGTAAACTCTCCTTGTTGGAAGGAAATTAGTTAGAATTGTAAATAATTGCCAGTTATTCTACTTCTTCTTTTTCTATTTATTTTTCTGCAGAGAGTTAATTAACATCGATTAAGGACTATAAATGGCAACAATGGGCGCATTGTTTGATTGCCTTCATAGTTATTCAGTTTAAATGTAGATTAGTAAAGAAAGTGACAATGTATCTCATTTGACATAGCCAGCTGTAGTAAGATTCAGTGCAGAGTTTGTAGTCACGTTACCAACCTCAAGTGGGCCAACGGCCCTCTGCAACTATTCTATCGGATATTTGTGAAAGTTGACTTGATAGTAAATAGATATAAATGAGAATACAGAAATTAGTTTATCATTTTGCATTAAGTTATCAGAAGAGGTCTCTTCGGGCCTTTTCTAACTAATGCCAGTCCTGATTTTGGTATTTGTAATGGTTGTGGAATAATGAAGTGTGACATGTACAGCAATTAGAACAACCACTTGTTTTGTTATTATTATTGAAGGTAAATAACATGTGTGAAGGGATTAGGTTAGCGGTAACGTGCTGGACTCGTTCGCGGAGCTCCACCAGAGGAGGCTTCGAATCCACCAGATTTTCTCTCCCTAGGAACCTCTACTGCTCACTAACCAATGATAGGCAGTGCACTGAGAAGGCTCCGGGGGGCAAATAGATATCCCCCTAAAAGAATCTAAATCTACTATAGTAAATAGCTTTCTCATTTTTTAATAAACCTGCCTTATTTACCTGCACATTACATATAAATATATGTGCTGGTAATGTAATTGGCAGGGGCACTAATTCGCTAAAGGAAGGGGGGACTGTGCGGTCGGTTGGCTGCGGTCACTGGCTTCATCATCACACTCTTCACTGGACACACACACACAAAACATCATATTGCATTCATTATCTCGCCGGCAAATTATTGATTAGATAAATCATCAGTTTTCTAAATATAAATTCAGTCTTATTGTTTTTCTTGATGAAATAAAAGCAAACTAGACTGTTCCATCCAAAATATAACCATTCATACGGTGACGTAGTGACACTAGCCTCACCTGCCCTCCTTAGCACTATAAAGAATTTTTGAACTCTGTTTTCCTTGTGTGCTGTTGCAAATATTCCTTGAATGTTCATAATCGTAGCTTGGTTAACACAATTTTGGCAGCCAATAATATATATACTCGGTAAATTTAATGTCGACTTGCTAAGCGCTGCCTACAGGATAGCCTCAGTATCTGGCCTCCCACCGACCTTTGTACTCATAGCCAGTGCAGTTTCATAGTTTGTGCCTATGAGTATATGAGTCAATCTAGCGCAGTAATCTTGAAAGAATAAGATCTAGAAGCGTACGGATAAAATTCCAAATATTATCCATCATTGCGCGCTCCACATATTCTATAAGATTCTCTCAATTGCTGTCCTTTAAAGCAATAAAAGTTTCACTCTTTTTCGGAATTGATTCGCTTACTTCACTTTTAAAATTATTTCACAAAATAACACAGTTCAATCTGAGGTCTAAAAAATCTAAAAACTAAAACACACTAAAAACTAAACTATCTAAAAACTAAAACACACTAAAAACTAAACTATCTAAAAACTAAAACACACTAAAAACTAAACTATCTAAAAACTAAAACACACTAAAAACTAAACTATCTAAAAACTAAAACACACTAAAAACTAAACTATCTAAAAACTAAAACACACTAAAAACTAAACTATCTAAAAACTAAAACACACTAAAAACTAAACTATCTAAAAACTAAAACACACTAAAAACTAAAACACACTAAAAACTAAAACACACTAAAAACTAAAACACACTAAAAACTAAACTATCTAAAAACTAAAACACACTAAAAACTAAAACACACTAAAAACTAAACTATCTAAAAACTAAAACACACTAAAAACTAAAACACACTAAAAACTAAAACACACTAAAAACTAAAACACACTAAAAACTAAACTATCTAAAAACTAAAACACACTAAAAACTAAAACACACTAAAAACTAAACTATCTAAAAACTAAAACACACTAAAAACTAAAACACACTAAAAACTAAAACACACTAAAAACTAAACTATCTAAAAACTAAAACACACTAAAAACTAAACTATCTAAAAAATCTGGTGTGAAACACTCACACAACTTTCTCTTATTGCAGTTTACAAAATTGTACGAGAGTTGACAAATTTTATAGTTATTATTATACCACGTTTAATGAAATTCATCGGTGTTTTTATGGAGAAAATCGCACTAGAAAACAAAAAAACTGTTCAGTAAAAACGCATTTCCGGTTTGATTTTCTTGAAATCGCAGTTTTGGCAGTCTATCTAATTAATTTTGTTTGGATGTTAGAATTGTATAATCAACTATGATAGCAATTTAGAAGAAAACATAACCCCACCCCGTACCCAAAAGCCCCCTTAAATGACTTTACCAGGAGAAATGTTTCAAATAAATATAGCTCTTTATGTGTGTAACCACATTCTTTAGTTCCAACATTCTTAGTTGGAGCCGTTTTAGAGAAAATAACAGAAAATTGAAATATACATTCAGCTCTTCCGGTCAATTCAATTGGGTATTTCAAACATACACAGAAATAATTGCAGGAGAATAGTAGGAGCGGTAAATAGAAATACATCTTTTTAAAATTATCTGACGTTTCGACATATTTATTGTCTTCTTCAGGGTTAAAAATAAAAAACGATTAAAAGGGATTACACATATTTTCACAGTAAAAACACCCTAACCAAAACTTGAAAGAAAGAGTTACTTACATGCTGAACTACATCATCTCAAAATGATTATTTTCCATGACCCAAAGGGATCATTATATACTGAACTACATCATCCCAAATCATTTTGGGATGATGTAGTTCAGTATATAAGTAACTTTCTTTCAACTTTTGTTTAGTGAGTTTTTATTATGAAAGTTATTTGTGATCCCTGTTAATGGCTTTTTATTTTTATCCTTGAAGAAAACAGTAAATTTGTTGAAACGTCGGATAATTTTAAAAAAAGTGTATGTTTATTTACCGCTCTTCGTGATCTCCTGCAATTATAATCGAAGGTCGAGAATCATTAATATCATAAACAGAAGTGATGTATACTCGTAATTATGTTTGGACAAAAGGCTAAGGTCACTGTATTGACGGTTAGTGAGTTAAGTTGACAGAATTCTTTTAAAATACTTAATATTCCTTGCGCCTCGTGCCGTCAGCGAGAGAATAATATTGATGGGAAGTGCAACTGTGCAACTGATCTTAATTTTTTTTCAATTGTCATAAAACGAATTTCTTTGAATTTTGTACATTTTCTACACACTCATACGAGTTTTAGTATCGCTCCAATTTTGAAGAAAATCGGTCAACGGAATTGCGTCTTAATTGGGGCCAGTTTTAAGCCTTGTTTGTAATTTCCTAGACGAATTTCTTTGATCTTGGAAATATGCGCATATCTAAACGTATATTTTTATTTGAACCATTTTGATGGTAAAATGGATTCTTCACAGTCTGGATTCCCAGACTTTAAAGGACTTCAGATCTTCTAAACTCATTTTGATGGTAAAATGGATTCTTCACAGTCTGGATTCCCAGACTTTAAAGGACTTCAGATCTTCTAAACTTCAAATTGGCCTTACATGTTTTGGTGGGGAAAGACAGACGCGCTACCTTACAATTTTGTCATATTATGGTAGACTTTGTGTCCTAAAAACTGGAGGATGTATAATCCACACCATTTATGTTTACATGCAGTTCTAAGGGGAACTAAACTAGTAATAGTAAATTGTGCAAGTTTGATGGTAATTTGTGAATTAGAGTAGGAGAAGGTTAATGTAGGAGAAGGTATGTGGTGATTAGAAGATCAGCTGGCGACTGTGTATTGATAGTGAAGTGTGGGGCGGCAAGGTCAGTACACATCGATCGCAGCTGACCTCCCCACTACTTTGCTTACCTCCCCTACTACTTTCTCTCTTGCCTTTCAGTTAAGGCGCTGCTCCCGATAGTGCCAGTTTGGTCCGACCAGTATGAACAAACCGGTTTACCCGGCATTATGGACAATCTATAATTGTTCTAATTAGATCACGTGGTCAGTATTCTTTATTTAAACTTTCTTTTAATAATAATAATTAGCATCAAGTTTCACTTTATCTCCATCTATAAGTTTAGTGACAGTAGCTAGTGGCGCAATACTGAACTTACACGTTCAGCTCGGTGTTATATATTGATGTTGTCAACTGATGACCAAACAGGTGATCATGATGTTATTGTTCTGTTCAGTGTACAGTCATGCTCAACAGCTACTATGTTTTATGAAATCTTGTCTATTATACTTACTGGCGGCATCTCTTAGGTCGTCTGTTAAACTGTAAGTTTACATATATATCCTATTCCTAATTTCTGTTATTACTGTTGAGATGTATCAGATCCTGAATTTTGGAAATTCAGGTTTCCCTGGATAAAGTTTTGAGGCCCTCTGCGCTCGAAAGTAGTATTTAGAAATTGGTGTGTGTGGATGTGATTGGCCCAACTCAAGCACGCAAAGTCACAGAATATTTGGTGCTACAAGGGAACCCCTCAATGTTTTGGTAAAAAACGGTCACCGAACAGATTATTTTTTTTTCGGTTTTATCAGCCATGGCTCTAACGTTTTATACTTTGTATACGCACCATATTCTTTAAGACCTATCTTTTGTTTGAAATATTTTTCTGAGCTCATTCATTATAAGTTATGAGGGTGTGTGACATTAGTGTTCCTTGTGTACTGCCACTTTGCATTGTACGCTTCCCCCTCACCATTACATTATTAATTGTTTTGCAAAAATTCCAATATTGAAGAAAATCAGTTTATCGGGAGTATCAGTTTGCATTTTTGTGGACCACGTATCTTACGCCAACGGCACAATTAAAGATCTACAACTTAATTTTGCTGGACGTTGTAAATTACGCCAACTTACAATTACGCACATTTGAAGATCTATAACTTAATTAGAAACATTTTTCTGGAAATCAGAGTTTAGAAAGCTTTTATCCGAAATTCTTCCATCTGGTGAGAGTTTAAGATACCAAAATTCTTTAGTAAAAATTCCCTTTATGAAAACAAGCCAGAGAATGACTAGAATGTTGCACGAGACAATTCTGAGACTTACAAACCTGATATTTCTTGTTTGGTGTTGCGGAACCAACAAGGACATTCACGTCTTACTTCATGATATTGCTGGTAAGAGCAAGTATTCCGATCGAACCCAATTTTCGAAAAAAGATTTTTAATCGGAAATTCATGTTTGGATCGGAAAAGGTGGTTTTCAGAAATTGGTCTCTCCTTGCAAGCACGCGTGTGTGTGTATCGTGTATGTATTTATTAAGTATGTTTCAGCCTAGTTACTACTACTTTACTGAACGGATTTTTCGATGTTTACGATTTCCTTTCAACTTTGATGCTTATACAACGTTTCCATGTTTTTAAACGTGTTTGGGGAGAAGGTATGACCCTAAGCTTCCATCTAAAGCACCATTTCAGTAAATTGTACGAACGTACCTCAGTGAAGTTGAGTAGTTGCCACAAGTTCGAACATGTATAGGACATTTCGGTTTCCGGTGCATTTTTTGAACTGTTTTGCTCGATAATTACAGCAGCGGGTTGTTTGTAAGCTTGAACCCTGTACTCCTGACTGGTATCACTTTTGTTTGAAAGTTTTTTACGAGAAAATTCATGATGGGACGGAGGGTTGGCTGTGATGGCAAGCAGGCCATCTCACTATGAAGTAGATTGTCCCATCAGGTGTATTTAGTAAACATTCCAAGATTGTGAAAAATTGGCCAATTAAAACTATGGCAATTGCAGTAAGAGAAATTTATGTGAGTGTTTCACACCCGACTTTATATAAAAATGTGTAAGTGTGGAGTATGTGAGTCAGAAGAAATTGGTGTAGTTGGTGTACGCCGTTGGACCAGATGTTTACACGCTGTGACGGTATTACTTCCGTTCGCGTATATCACTCCTTCAAGTCTTTCTCTCTTGGAACTCTTACTTCTATCATTTTATAAACACATCAACACGCATACAAATATAGCTATATCTACCTATAATTTACTTCGCAGTCCTGAGATTGGTCGAGACTTGTATTTTTCAAATATCTGATGAAAACTTTTTTGAATTTTGATGATTGTTTACTCACTCTCTCACACACAAACACAAACGTGGGTTCGCTAAAATACTTGTTCATAACCGTTCAACACCGCAATACATATTTCTGGTGAAAAATCAACGTCAACAATCTGATGTAAAGTAAAATATAAACGACGTAGTGTATAAGAAATTTAGTGTGCAGTTGCCTGCATGTATTATTATTATTATTCCTGTAGGTAAGTAGTACTTGAACTGATTACATTGCACTCCAGAACACAGTGCCAATTACATTGAACAAACATTAATAATTTTTCAAAGTGAACGTCACTGATTCCTCAGAACTACTTAAAAATCTGTTCCTGTCAAAAATGTTTCAGTAGATGGTACATTTATGTGGTGCAGTTACAAATCCACTTTTAAAGCAATCGTTGCTTACGAAGCTATATGTAAGGCTTGAGAGGACATTTTCCATGTTTTGTCAGTGCGTCCTATTCTGACAGAACTTGAAGTCCGCTGTTTGACAGAGCTCCCTTTAACAGCTCTCCTTAATTTAGCAGATCGTAAACTCATAAATTTTGCCTGCTCGACCTGACTCTACAGAACAACTTGTTCTGGTTAATTATCTATTCATTTGATTTCTTCATCAATCTGCAACACTTCAACTTTTCTTTTGTCATTATTCTTACTATTATTAATATTATTATTTTTATTATTACAATTGTCTTTTCTTTAATAGTTTGTTTATTCATACATATTTCTAATGTATAAGAAGATTATATTTATTTTCGGCTAAATTAATGACAGTTTCCGCTTGACGGAAAATCCTCTCTTTTTGTTTTTTTTTATATATAATTTTGATTTTTAATAATGTAGGTTATCATTATAGATTATAGGTAGGTTATCATTATTATTAGTTACGGTTGACAGATTTTTTTTAAATTTTGAAATTTTTCATTACTTTTAATTACCCTCTGTGAAATATAGCTGGAGAAAGCTTTAAATGAACATTTCCATCACCGTTGACATATTGCAAGCAACAAATTAACAGTAAACATTTTGACTTTAGAAAATTTGTCACTTTCAACTAAGAAAATGCAGTTAAATTTTGTATGATATTTTGATAAGCGATCGCCAAAATGGTGTCAAGCTACATTTTGAAGTGTGTATGAATGACTGAGTTTTTAAGAATTATAGTTCCATGTAATTATACAGTGGCGACATTACACTGATGATAGATCTTGAAGTCATAAAACGTGGAATGAACTATTATAGAATATATCCCATTTGGTTTGTTTGCGCTAATAAGTAAGTGTAGTAAGCAGCCAGTTTGTAGTCTAGTTATAGACCCAGCGTTATCTATAGAACTGTCTGTGTTCACAAGTTCAGCCCTTCCTTTAAACAAACACCAAACCTACCACACAGCATCCTTATTTTTAACCCTTTCCACATCTTCCCTATGTTAAAATGTCGTCCTTTTTGTCATCTTTGTTGTCCCTGCTTTCATCTTTTTTTTACTTCTATTTAGTCCTACAACTTTCATTAAAGTAATTTATTTTGAGAGTATTCTGTGGCAGCCACACAGTTAGTTCACTGCCGTGAACATTTTCTCCCATTAAGCTAAAAGTCCTTCTTTGAAAAAATCGGTCAACCGGAAGTAGAAGGCAGATTTTCCGATTTTTGTTGTTGTTGGTATTTCCTCGAAAGTGGTTCATTTTTTTTTTTATCTACTACCCTCAAATGCCACACCTGAACAATGTACG
Source organism: Triatoma infestans (assembly GCA_011037195.1). NCBI lineage: Eukaryota > Metazoa > Arthropoda > Insecta > Hemiptera > Reduviidae > Triatoma > Triatoma infestans. The sequence goes on along the minus strand of JAAEAF010014568.1, from coordinate 17,070 downwards.
TTCCACTACCCATTCAATATTATATATTAAAAGTATTGCTGAATTCGAGCGAGCTGCACGAACATGCTTCATTCCGACTTACAATAGGCCATAACAATTTGCAGAATCAACTCGCGCAAAAGATGTTAAGTTGTTAAAAATTGATGCAATGCAGGAAAGAAATGGTAGCAGCTCACCTTGACAATGGTTCCTGCATTGCAGGACATAAGAAATACGTGCAAAAGGGCTGCAAGGGAATAGATGGGCTCCTTACATATAACGCCACGGCCAACTGAATGGTTAGTTAGAGGCACGCACCACTTTCTCTCACTCAAATTATTACAATTCTATTTGACAAATTTTCTTTAAACTTGGACCTTAAACTTTGGCCTTAGTGTTGTATTCAGCGGAGATTAATAGTTAATGCGGTTTAAAGTTAATCCTTGCTGACACTTCCCTCCACCTATATACATTTACTGGGAGAATGATTCAACTAACAGTGATAGGTGTATTTTATGGTCTGTCAATTAGTATTTCATTTCATTTAGAAAAGCAACTAGCTGTTTTGAAAAAAAAAATAATTCAAAAGTTCGCATGTTAAATGTTTGTCAAACGGAGTTGTTTGAATGCGTATAATGTACCTTAATATTATATAGTTGGTAGTGGCGTACATTGGACAGAAGTGGCACACTCTAGAGGATTGGTTAATGTTGCAGCGCTGCTAGAAACTAAATAAATTTTTCGTAGAAAAATGTTTGAAATAATAATGGTAATAGCTTTTTATATGTTTAGTCCTGTTTGTATAGTATATGTAAAGTGGCAGTTTCAACTATCACGGACTTGCAAGAAGAGAAAGTCGGGTGACGTTTCACTCAAGATTTTTACTTCCACTTGTTCCTTGTTCTTCTTGCAACTGTTTGCACAGTTCTTTGAGATTCCCAGAAAAAAAAAACGTTATTATCAGATGGTCTCTTGTGTGTTTGTGGAAAAATATATTAAAAACGGAAGAACTTCAAAGTTAATATCCGTGTCGTTATTGACACATCAAGGTTTCGCGGACAGTCCTCTACCGGAGGCAACTTTACTTAGTATTTTTTTGTTTTTCGCGTATTTATCGAAAAGCCGCCAACTATGTTGTTTAAACTTTGCACATTATTCTACATTTGATGGCCTATTACTTTTATTTAAAACATTTTCCAGAAAAAGTAATTTTTGTTTTCCTGGGAAAGTGGAACGTTAAGGTTTCCTCTAAAATAAAGGGCAGTACAGTTCTAGCCTGGATATAATCCTAAAGTCTTTTAAATGCATTCCTGGCATTTCAGTTTTGAAAAAATAGGTAAACGGAACTGCGTCTTAATTGGGACCAGTTTTGAGCCTTGTTTGTAATGTCCTAGACATTTTTGTAATTCTTTGATCTTAGAAATGTGCACATATCTAAACGTATCATTTTTATTTGAAACATTTTGATGGTAAAATGGATTTTTCACAGTCTGGGGAACCTATGGATTCCCAGACTCTAAAGGCTAAACTTCAAACTGGCCTTACATGTTTTAGTGGGGCTTTTCTTTCTTTTTTTTTTTTCCCCAGCTCCAGTAGCCCTGCAGCTGAGGAGTTTATTATTCTGCCTGTCCCCATCTTGATTACAAGCATTTAACATTATAATTCAAAATATTAATTTAACATTTATCATTACCATTATTATTATTATTTAAAGTAAGACAATAGCAATTTGAAGTTGATTACAATAAACTAGATATGAAACAATTAATTTAAGAATAAGAAAGACTAAGAAGAAGATATAATAATGCAAAGAACTAGCAAACAATTTATAATAAATTTAGATCAATTTTGTTGATAAACACCATGAACTGTTTATTGAATTTTGAAACTAACAAACTCGGAGCTGCTGGCCATCTTTCTCCTTCCTGAATCACCTTCTTTACCAATTCCACTCTACTTGGCTCAAAAAATGGACAGTCAAAAATTATATGGTGCCACGTTTGGGCAACCAAACTATTACAAACACATCCAGGACTGTTTATTATTTTAAATCTAAATAAATATGATTTATTTTTCCCGTGACCGGTAAGTGCCATAGTTAGTTTGTAAGAGTGCTGCAAATCGATCTTGTTCCTCAAAGCAACTGTTGGGAAGAAACTTTTAGTTACTTCGCCTTTGCAAGTATTTTGCCACTCATTTTCCCACATTTCTTGACTTTTCTTTGCAGCCTCTCTCTTCACATAACTAAGAGGGACCTTTGAATAGCAGATGGTCAGGTCAGGGTCTAAAGCCGCTTCTTTAGCTAAACTATCTGCTACTTCATTACCTTCATTGCCAGCATGGGCCTTGACCCATTCCAGATTTATTATCCAACCCAATTCCATTCTCAACCTTTTTAATTTTGATCTAATCAAATCCGCCAGGGAGTTATGATTTCCATGATCATTTAATATAGCCAGAGATACCTCACTATCTGTATTTATCTCAGCAGTCCTTGTCTTTGGAAAACTATATGCTATCATCTCTATCCATTCAATCGCCTTAAGGATGGCTAGGAGTTCGGCTTGGTTGTTTGAGCACCAAAACGCAAGTTTAAATTTTTCTGTATACATTTTCTCTAAATATAACTAAAGCACCTCCAACCTGATCTCCAATTTTACTACCATCTGTGTATATTCGGTAACATAATTTATTTCTTTCTTCTCTCAAAGCAATTGCTGCAGATGGGTGAGACCATTCCTCCACAGGATCAGGGGAATCTATGTTATAATGTGGATATAATATATTTTTTACTTTAGTCGCAAAATAAAAATCCGCTTTTTCCATTATTATGATATCTATTGGTTTTGTACCTGCTAGTAATATTGCAGCATGAAATGATATCGTTCCATATCCCTTGATGATTCTCAAAGCAATTTTCCTTTGTACGCTCCTAAGTTTACGCACATTATATTGCTTTTTAATTGCTGAATACCAGACTGGCGCAGCATATGTTAATAATGGTAAAATCGCTCCTTTATATATTATATCCAAGGCTTCACTTCCCAGTCCCCAATATACTTTCGCCGAACGGGCTAGCATATTAATTAGTGTAGTTACTTTTGCGCACAAATTATTTACCTGCTTTTTCCAAGACAATCGACGATCAAACCAGACACCCAACAATTTCAGCTCATCAACCATTGGTATAAGTTTGCCGGATAGGTAGACATGTACAGGATTGACTCTTCTTTTATGAGTTATATGGAGTTCTTGTGATTTTTAAATTGCAACTTATTTTCATCGGACCATCTATCAATTAAGAACATTGTCTCGTCTGCAAGTAACTACAGAACCTCTTCATTTCTCGCCGCAACCACAATCAGGAGATCATCAGCAAATGCGTATAACGACACTCCAGGTGGGTATTTTAATTTTAACAGCGGATCGTACATAAGTATCCAATAGCCAGGGCCGCTACATGATCCCTGAGGACAGCCTTTCTCAGCCCATCGAGAGAGTGTGAGAGGTCCTGTGCCAATACTTACGAGGCGTTCAGAGAAGTAGCTCTTAGAGAGTTTAAATAGATTCTCCGGGCAGCCGTATCTCACTAACTGCCCCAATATTGATGGCCAATAACCTGCATCGAATGCTCCTGAAACGTCTAAAGATACATCAGTATCTGATCTTTATTTTGTAATTTATTTTCTATGTTATTCTTTACGTCAACAAGCTCGTCAATAGCACCAATTTGCGGTGTGAATCCATATTGTTTTTCGATAGGTGCCCTTTACTTCTAAAATAGTACATTATTCTTCTTATCAAAAGTTTCTCCAATATTTTTCCTTTCAGCGGCAAAAGGCTAATTGGTCGATATTTTGAAACATCTGTTTTGTCTTCTTTACCAGGCTTGACAAGTAGCAATGCAGTAGATTTTTTCCAAATTCTTGGAAAGCAACCTCTATTAAGACATTCGTTATAAATCCCACATAAACTTTTAGGAAAATTATTGTTGAATCTTTGTATTATTGATTTCGTAAAACCGTCACGTCCGGGAGCTTGTTTTAGTGGGGCTATCTTACAATTTTGTTACATTCTGACAGTAGTATAGTATATATGCTCAGTTTATTCTATTCACTCTTTCTTTATTCCATTCTAAGTATGCCATGTATGTATGAGTGTATGTGAGTTTTTATGCCAGATTTTGTTTATTTTTGTGTCAGTTTATTGAGAAAATAATGCAAGGTCTCATAGGAAATGCATTTTTTGTTAGATAACCAAGTGAATAAATTATTAATACAATGGATATTTGTTATAGGTTGAAGATTCGGTACGTGATGCCGTCGGCACGGCTGACTCTCCGCGAAGAGGATGTGGTGCGGTTAGCGCTGGAGTTCCTCCACAACAGGGAACTTCATATAGCCCAGTTAAGTTTAGAAAGAGAATCTGGAGTTATCAATGGCAATTATTCTGATGACGTGTTCTATTTGAGGCAGTTAATACTGGATGGACAATGGGATGATGTTTTGGAATTTATACAACCATTAGAAGTGTTACCTGCGTTCGATATGCGCAAGTTTCAGTACGTTATCCTAAAGCATAAGTACGTGGAATTGTTGTGTATAAAGTCGGAAGCCGGCGCATTAGCAGGTGGTGGGGGTAGTAGCGTGGACTCGGCTGTCGAGGAGGTTGTGAAAGTGTTGGGCGAATTGGAAAAAGTTGCCCCTTCCAAAGAGGAGTACAGTAATTTGTGTCTGCTGTTGACCCTGCCAAGACTTACTGATCACCTGCAGTATAAGAACTGGAATCCGAGTAATGCTAGAGTGTTGTGTTTCCGGGAAGTGTACCCGTTGGTGGAGAAGTTCCTGGCTGTAGACAAGAAGCCTACGGCCGGCAGTGATAACGTACAAGGCACACCTTACGGCCAACTGGCCGCCAAAAATGACAGGCTGGTTCAGTTAATAATCAAAGGCTTACTGTATGAATCTTGTGTGAATTATTGTCAAGCCAAGGCTGTCGGTTCGCCGGAATCCAGTAATCAAGAAATGAATTTTTCTAAATTACTGGACGGAGCACCAGCGTTTAGTGATTCCGATCTCAGCTTACTTTCTTGGCTGCAGTGTATCCCAGCAGAGACTTTCTCCGTACCGTTCGAACAGAAAACGTTAAACGTGGACGTGGAAAGATTAGAAAGGCCATCATTAGAGACTTCATGGACTGAGCACATGTTAGTTACACCTATTAAACCAAAAACTTTTCCATATTCGGAGATGCCGTTTAGAAGGCCTCGATCTGCAGCAGATATCATGACTAGATCACTGTTGCCCGCGTTGGAAGGACTACCTTTCGGATTGCAGTTACAGAATCACTCGGCAGGTGCGAAGAATGGCAAGACTGCTATGGCTCTGTCAACTGGCGATATCCTGCCGGATAGTCCAATGAGTAGGTCTTCCTTTGCTAGTTTTCATCTTACCGGGCTTAAAAATAATAAATTAATGAACACTTCCGTGGATAGGTTGTTTGAAAATGATGCTGATGTATTTTTAAGCAGTAGTTATACAGAATTTGTTTTACCATCCATTTCCGAGGCGGGAGCAATGCCAAACAATCCACCAGCTAAGAATAGAGAAAGATCCAGTAGTCCAAAGAGAAGTGTTGCCTCTTCGAATCTGCCGTCTACTCCGTCAACACCTGAACATAGAGGTAGGGAGTCTCCGGCGAACAGTACGTCTACAACGGCCAGATCTTCAAGAAGAGATTCGTTAAGTGAAAAAGGTGGCGGGTCATCGGGTACGAATCTTGTGTGCGCAGATAGTAGTACCTTCCAGGGTGATTTGGTTCGAGATTACCAGCGGATAAAACAGAAATTACAGGACAACATTCAGGCGCAACAACAAAACATGCAGCTGATTAATCAGCAGCACGTCACCAGAGTCGCTGCTGATTCCGACAGGTAACTTATTATTATTACTTTGTAGGTTGGTGACACTGATTGATTACTTTGTGTTGGGATTTCAAGCCGCTTGGAAATACCCATAGAAAGCTGAAAAGATAAAACAATCAGTAAATTAAATGTGCAATATGAATATATATTGGGAGTGAAAGAATCTCTCGCAAAACTGTGAAATCTATCAGTTCCCAATCTTTAAGAACTTTAAACGTTCAAAAAGGTTGCACAACAAGCATTGTTTATTTTCTCTGACCGTACTCAGCTATTCTACAAATTTTCTGGCAGAATACGAGTTGTGCATTCAGAAATAAATCGGCCCTGTACGGCAATATAAACATGAGCAAAAAGTAATCACTTGCATTTTTCTAATAATTTACATTATTAATATTTAAATTGCATTATTACATTTTTGATCAAACTGATATGAAACACTCACATTTGTTTCTCTCGCTGCGGTGATCACATTTCTCTGTAATTAAATTTCTTAAAATTGGGTATTTTTATTAAATGCTTAGTTTTCTTACCAACCACAGGTCGCCAGAACTATGGAGCAGCCTTATTTCTCTCTAAATTGAATTTTCCCAGAAGAACGTTTCAAATAGTAGAATTGTACCTTTATAGATTTAGCAGCTGGTATAGCTAGTTCAGGAAATCGTGGTATTACTCTTTCGTAATTGAAAAACTAAGATATGGATTGAAGAATTTCTTGATTAAAAACTGGTGGAACATTTGTCTTTGTATTTGAGAAACTAATGTTAGTTCTCAAAGTGCTCATCAGATATTTGGTTCTAAATTTACCCTTAATCCAGAAAATAGTTGCTCAAAAAGTTACCAAAAAGTTGTGACACGTTCAAGGTATGAGATATTTACCTCGGAATAATAAGATTGATGAAAGTCCAATAATGAGACATGATGAAGTTGAAGGTCAGATTGCAGCTCCAAACATTCCACTGATGGTGTTGGTTGTTTAATTCACTTGAATGAAATTTTTTGTGATACTTCCCGCACTAGAAACAGCATTGAAAGTTTAAGTTTGTTTTTTATTTACTAATGATAGTTTAAAATTGCTTGTTGGGCCGCGGGTTGGACACCTCTGTTCTAAAGGCATGCCCAATATGGTCACCCGTTTACACACAACCATTCTGAATCAATTTAACCTGGAAAATGTTTCAAATAAAAATCCTAGATCAATCTATCTGTCTGCAGTAGTCAAACAATTAAAGAAAATTGTTGGACCCGATTTCGAGGAAATCACAAAAAAGTGATTGTTACTTCCGGTTGGAGGATTTAACCCCATCGCCTAAAATAAATGTTTAGAAAATTTTAAAAGGAAATTTAAGTTTTACAATTGTAAGGCTAGTATAAAAAGAAAGTGGTGTGTTTCATTTGAGAATGGGGAGGGGGGTATTTTAGTCCATGGATGTATTCATCTATATTAAAATTGGTAACGTTCTGATTGGTAAGTGATCTGTGTGGGATTGCAATGCAAGGTCTACCATCTGATTATAGGTGTTCTACCTACTAACAATTCGCTCCATTCAACGGCCGAGCCTGTTGCTCAAGTGGTTTGTTGTAAAATTGATTTTATTCTTTTATTTTTGAACTTGTACGGTTCAATGAAAGATAGTATATCACACATGTTAGTCAGTTCTTTACGAGTTTCATCTTTTGTAAACAGAATACACCTAGTCCAGTCTTTCAGCAATAAAAATTTGAGAGTTAAAAAACCGGAATATATAATTAGAATTAAGATAGAGGTTCATCATTTGATGGAGCGTTAGTACGAGTATTAGTTTCAAGAACTATTAGAAGGTTCGGAGGAAGGCCATCCGCTGCTTGGACAGTGGCGGCTATCGCTCACACGTCATCTACAAGCACACTATTCCCCCTATTCAGCTGACTGACCATCACGCCAAAAATTTGTCAATTACACCTAATAATTACAGTATTTAATAATGTTAATTTTATTCAAAGAAATTTATATTCAGTAACCATTCGAATGAATTTGTGTACAATAATTATGCCAATATATTCTTAATTTTTGTCGTTATTCATAAACAATTTATTTATAGAGAAAGTTATTATTTTATATTATTATTCAATAATCTTTATTATTTAAAAGTTCTTAATAATTTTGTAACATTCCTTTGAAGTCTACCCACAGACTTGTATTACACAGGAACTCCAAGATTGATTTGGTATTCGTGCTAACCACACCAGCCTTGAGTCGGCAACTCCCGCAAACCCCATTCTTGGTGAATTATAAATATAGGTCTAAAAGTGGGCCACGTTCCTGGAGGAGAGCTCCAAATTCACCACTTTGTGCTCCTTTGACCAGATTTAAGCAGTGGCAGATTTCGGAAAGGTTTGGACACATTTATCTATATATAGATAGAAAATGGAGTAATTCCTTAGTATATCATGGACCCTAAGGTTTCTAAACATTATTAAATCTTTTAAATGCATTTGGCGAGCTCTTCAGTTATCACAGGAGAAACTAGAAAAAAAGTTTTAAACCTATTATCGAACCACTTCAAGAATTAGTTTATCATACAAAGCTGCCTAAAAAAGAGGAAAAGTAATTAAAAAGGAAGAGAAAACATTTAAAGGTGAGAATGATACGATTACTTATCTGAAGCAAGATTCTACATCAACCCCCCACAGCACTTTTCCAGAAAAGAGCATTCACCCTATAAAAAGAGAGGAGGAAATACCATCTGATTATAGGTGTTCTAGATTTAGATTATAGGTGTTCCTCCAAGATGAGGAGACGTGTCAACTCCTCTAAAACCAATCCAACAATATGATACACAAAAATTACAAGAAAGTTTGGAACAGGAAGAAGGGATAGGTCTATTGTTTAAGCCTTATTTATTTAAAATTATGAATTCAGATACTAATGATGTGGATGATAGATGTGGCATTCGAGTATTACCAACTGGAGGGGAGACAATTGGTAATGCGCAAGTTACATAAAAGGTAATGATATCAGTATGAAGGCACCCAAGGCTTAATCCAATTATATTCTAAAACCACCCACTAAATATTTAGATATAAAGATATTTTACTGAGAAGTAACGCGTGTAAACAATAATTTAGCATTGAAAAGGGTGTCAGTTTTAGCAAAGGATGCAAATACAAATACATTATTGCTCTGCCTTTCAAACCCCTTACATCAGAGAAACAATTAGTAGACTCAGTTCACACCACCACGTTCGTAATGGTGGTGGGGGAATATGTATTATGTGTGTGAGTGTACAATTTTGTCAGAAATGAAAAATCGCAGGTTGCTGAATTTTGATATTGGGTGGATGATGGCTTACGACACGAAGTGGACAGCCTGAGTAATGTGTATTGCGTGTGTGAGTGAGATAGAAGGTGGTGGGGCAGTATGTATTGTGTGTGTGTACAATTTTGTCAGAAATGAAAAATCGCAGGTTGCTGAAACTAGATATTGGGTGGATGATGGCTTACGACACGAAGAGGACAGCCTGAGTAATGTGTGTTGCGTGTGTGAGTGAGATAGAAGGTGGTGGGGCAGTATGTATTGTGTGTGTGTGTACAATTTTGTCAGAAATGAAAAATCGCAGGTTGCTGAAACTAGATATTGGGTGGATGATGGCTTACGACACGAAGAGGACAGCCTGAGTAATGTAGAATCATTTATTTGTTCTACAGCTGAGCTCATACAAAGGGTTGCTGTTTACAATTTTTCTTAAATTACATTCACAATTAGAACATTAAAACGAATTACAATATAATTGAATTTCATTAACAGAATATCTTTATGAAAATATTAATAATAATCATCCGAAACTAAAATTACACAAGGTTTTGGAATAGTTAAAACAAATAAACAAAATAAAATAAATGCAATAATTATAGAGTACTTTTTTTAAAAATAAAACGAAATCAAATAATATTAAATCGATATGCTTAAAAGTAAATTAGATAAACAGGTTATGGAGCTAAGATAAAATAAATGAAACAAAACATAAATTAATTAACTTTCTAAAGAATTAAGTTGGCTTATGACTTTGAAATAATTCATATTATATTCGTTACAACTGAAATAATATTTTTATTTATATTTGAAAATTTATTATTCATAATTATACATCACTCATTAATGATAAATTGTCTGAGTCTGAGTAAATTTTTAATATATTGGTAGACCATTATCAGTTTTTCCTTGGAGTCAGATGAAAGTATATCTATTTTAGCAACCTCATAATTATCAGATATTTTAAGCTTTTCGAAGTAATACGATCTTATAGCATTATATGTCGGGCAATGCATTAACAGGTGAAATATCTCCTCATTTACTTTTAAGTCACAAATTGTACATATTTGATCTGAATTAATATTATAAGAATGATCCTTAACACTGAATTTGATATTATGCTTCCCCACAATTCTCAACTGAGCTATCAGTTTAGTGATAGCAAAAGGCATTTTTATCAGAAGATACTCTTGTGCAATATTTCTTCATATAGGTAACATATTATAGATTGGACTATACCTGGAGAATGATAACATTTGAACATCCATATCGAATAATTTTTGCTGCAACAAACTTAAAATTGTTTTCATTTGCCGTTGTATAGTTAGTGGACATTGTTGATGCCACAGATTTTCTAAATCCAGGTCCGTAAAGTACTTTTTTACTTGCGACACCCAATTAATTTAACTACTTTGCCCTGGAATGAATCTAATGCCAATAATCTATTGTAACGTACACGAGGGAGTCTACTGGCGTCCATTTTTAAAATCTTACACAGCCAGCCCAGAGTTAACTTGACTACTCTGAGAGTTATATGGGGAATACCCGTTTCAAGTCTTACAATATAGGCCGGTGTAGTTCTTTGGAGGTTTAGCAATTTTTAAAAAAAACTTATTTGCGCTCTCTCTAATAAATCTATATATCTAAGGGCCCATACGGGAGATCCATATAGGAAACTGCTCCCAGCAATACTATGACATAACTTTACGCGAGATTGCCAAGTTTCACATTTTGTTGAAGATAATATATTCAACACTGTACCTATGGCAATGTTCATTTTACTAATAGCATGATTGGCTGTTTCTAAAAACAGTGAAGACTTATTAAACTGTGCCCCTAAATAAAGATAGTAGTTTACAGTTTCCAGTTCACTTCCATCAAGAAAAAATGTTTCTTGACATACTTTGGGACGTCCTTTACTGAAAATTAGTACTTTTGATTTCTCAGGATTCACTTTTAAAAAATTAAGAATACAGTAATCCCTAAGTGTATTGATTTTGAATTTCAAATCTACCGGGGAATCCGCCAGGATTATTAAATCATCCGCGTAGAGTAACAATATAATGTCATTAGTTCCATCAATGCTCAGTCCTCTGGCACCTCTTTCTTTAAAAAATTGTTCAATATTGGATAAAAATAATGAAAATAATAGCGGACTGAGGACTTCGCCCTGTAAAACTCCTTCAGTTACAGAAATATCTTTTGAATATTGACCATTGAGTTTTAATTTAAAGGAAGCAGCACTGTACAAATTACTGAGAAGTCGGATATACTTAGCGCTAAGGCCAAACGAATATAATCTAGACCACAAAAGTTGATGATTAACGGAGTCAAATGCCCTCCTAAAATCAACAAATGCTGCAAATACTTTTCTTCTGGGGAGACGCAGATGAATGTGTACATTGAGGAAAGCACAAAGATATTATCTAAGCAGCCGCGACCCTCACGAAAACCTGACTGGATCTCCGGGATTATGGACATATGTGATTCCCAAGAAAGCAATCTGTTTAATAATATTTGAGTAAAAATTTTAAGACTTACGTTGGCCAATGTAATCGCCCTGTAATTATCAGGGTTATGTTCGTCCCCCTTTTTATGCAGCATGACAGTTGCAAAATTTGTCCAAGGTTTAGGAAATCGTTCTAGTGACAGAATTTTATTAAACATAACTTCAAGATATAGGAGCCAGTTTTGTGGCAAATGTTTTAAGAATTCATTTGATATTAGGTCTAATCCCGCGGCCTTCCTATTTTTAGTTTTCGAAATACTAAACATAATCTCTTCTGTAGTAATTGGCTCATCTAAATAAGGGTACCCAACACCAAAAAAAACAGTATCTTCAATTAATGGTTGCTTGTAGACCCCCTGAAAATATCGTTCCCAAGCATCCAGTGTTAAGGGGTTCTGAAATGATATTTGAGTTTTCTTAAATTGTCGCACAGTTGCCCAAAAGGAGACAGAGTCCCTCGTATCTGCTATACTATCAATTGCATTCTTATGAAATTGCATTTTTTTAGACTTTATTGTTTCCTTATAATGTTTCTTCTTTTCTAAATAAAGAGATTTTTCAGCACAGTTAAATCTTTTACTTTTACACAATTTTAATAAGTTCCGGGTCTCATTCTTTAACAACTTACATTCTGAATCAAACCAGGACTTATTTGTCGGGCGAGGGGTAGTTACAACTTTCTTGTGGGAAACCATACCACACGAAGAAGCAGTTTCAGATATTGCTACATGAAAATTTTCATACAAAAAATCAACAGGGCTTAATTCAAAACTTACAGAAATTCTCTCATTTAGAGCTAGTTTATTTATATATTCTTTTTCAAAACTTTATTCCAAGTCAAGGTTTCAGTTAAGAAAGTTTCAGTACTTTTTTCTACAGTAGAAGAGAGTTTCAAATCTGAAATAAGATTGACAGGAAAATGATCAGACTCAGTGACAAAATCAAGTACCTGTAAATCTTTTATAACATTAAGGTGAGTATAATTACACCAGATTAAATCAACGACACTTTGTCCTAAAGTTGATACGTGTGTAAACCTGCACAAGGTCTGTCACTAAGAGTCCTACCATTAATCAGAATGAACGAATTAATTTCCATAAACTGTACTAGTAATTTCCCCTTACAATTAACTACTGTATCGTTAGGAGAGTGTGCAGAACTAACATAACTACCACTAAGATGGTCCAAGTCGGTGAGAGAACCCAGCCTGCAATTAAAGTCTCCGCCAACGATAAAAGCACAGTTACTGTACTTAATAAAAAGATCATTTAAACTCAATTGCAACATGTCTAATACAACTGAAATATCCATACTGGGTTTAAAATACAATGAAATAATAGAGAATAAGTACATGAGTCTACTTTAAAAACTATCCACCAGGGGGTTACCTCAATTGTGGTAACGTTACCACGATGCTCCTCTCTCGTCAGGATCATAAGCCCACCACTAGCACGTCCTCTGCATTTAATTTTTATAGCTGGGGCAAACGCCATAAGATGGAATCCGCTGAGTGTAGAAGGTAACTTCGGCAAACTCTTTGTCAACCAGGTTTCAGAAATACAAGCTATATCTGTTTGTTTTAAATGCGAATATTCACTAGTGAGGGTGGTGAATCCTTGTACATTCCAGAATATTATATTCATGTCTTCACTTTTCTGTTTTTGTACGCCCGGAATCGGGGGAGACTTTTTTCCAAGCAGAGCTAACCAGCTGTTTATTCCCCCACCGCTTGGGCCCTCGAAGAAAAGTGTCCTTATTAAGCCATAGCAGCTTGGGAGCTTTAACACTTCCAACTAGATCCTTGGGACACACCAAGGCTTTACTGAGTCTTTCCTTTTCGTTCCTTACCCTTTTACCCTTTTCTTTATCAGAATCTTCGTTTGCAGTAGTACCAGATACAGTAGCTGAGTTTACTTCTTCTTCCAATATTTGCAATTGCTCCAGGATGTAAAGCTGCCCATCTATTAGTAATTTATCGTTTCTCAAATATGCCTTACACTCTATTGATCTTGCCCTGAACATGTAAGGGATCAACTGTTTCCTAATAGTTCTAGTTTCATATGTATAGTCTTGTGAAACTCTAATATTAGAGCCCCGTAAATGTTTTATATTCCTCAAAATCTCCCATTTCTTACGAACAGAGACGAATTTTACCAGCACTGGTCTATTTATAGTTTTATTGCTTCCAATTCTAACTATTCGATCTATTTCAGATAAATCTGCTCTAACTTTAAAAGTATTATTAAAAATATTAATAACAGTTTCTTCCAGTTCCTTAATTGACTCATTATCTGAATCTGTAATATTAAAAATGATAATGTTTTTCTCTTTATTAAAACTGTTTAAACTGTTAATAGATGATTTTATCTTTATCAACTCACGTTCTAACTCTGTCTAGATTCTATTTTCTCTGTTTGCTTTATGAAACAATCCAGCTTTGATTGATAATTAGTTATTTTATTATCCAAAATACCCATTTGTTTCTGCATATCTGTTCTGATCTCATTCACCTTAACTATATTTCTTTAAAATTCGAGCCTGAGTAATGTATATTGCGTGTGTGAGTTTTTCAATTTTGTCAGAAATGAAAAATCGCAGGTTGCTGAAACTTGATATTGGGTGGATGATGGCTTGCGACACGAAGTGGACAGCCTGTGCAATGTATATTGCGTGTGTGAGTGAGATAGAAGGGGGGGAGTATGTATTGTGTGTGTGTACAATTTTGTCAGAAATGAAAAATCCAGGTTGCTGAACTAGATAGTGGTGGACGCTGCTTATACGCCACGAATGCAGCCTGTGCAAATGTAAATTTGCGTGGTGATGGATAGATGGGTGGAGGTGAGTATGTATTGTGTGTGTTGTACAATTTTGTCAAAATGAAAAATCGCAGGATTGCTGAAACTATATATTGGGTGGATGATGCTTCCGACACGAAGAGACAGCCTTTGCATTGTATATTGCGTTTGTGAGTGAGATAGAAGGAGGGGGGGAAGTATGTCTTGTGTTGTTGTGATGCGGGTACATTTTGTCAGAAATGAAAACACGCGCAGCTATTGCTGAAACAGCTCTTGGGTGGATGATGGCTTACGCTAACACGAAGAAGACAGCCTGTCCATGTATATTGCGGTGTGTGGATGGATAGAAAGGGGGAGTATGTATTGTGTGTGTGTGTACATTTTGTTGTCCGAAATTAAAAATCCGCAGGTTGCTGAAACTAGATTTGGGTGGATGATGGCTTAGCGACACGAAGAAGACATCCTGTGCCCGGTATATTTGCGTGTGTGAGGGAGATACGAAGGTGGGGTGCAGTATGTATTGTGTTTGGTGTACAATTTTGTCAGAAATGAAAAAACTCCGCAGGTGCTGAACTAGCTATTGGGGTGTATGATTCTTTCACACGCAGATGACAGCCTGATTAATGGGTATTGCGTTTTTGATGAGATATAGAGGGTTGAGGGAGTTGTATTGTGTGTGTACATTTTGTCAGAACTTAAAAATCGCGCAGTTTGTAGAACTAATAAGGGGGGGAGTATGTATTGTGTGTGTGTGTGTGTACAATTTTGTCAGAAATGAAAAATCGCAGGTTGCTGAAACTAGATATTGGGTGGATGATGGCTTACGACACGAAGAAGACAGCCTGTGCAATGTATATTGCGTGTGTGAGTGAGATAGAAGGGGGGAGTATGTATTGTGTGTGTGTACAATTTTGTCAGAAATGAAAAATCGCAGGTTGCTGAAACTAGATATTGGGTGGATGATGGCTTACGACACGAAGAAGACAGCCTGTGCAATGTATATTGCGTGTGTGAGTGAGATAGAAGGGGGGGGAGTATGTATTGTGTGTGTGTACAATTTTGTCAGAAATGAAAAATCGCAGATTGCTGAAACTAGATATTGGGTGGATGATGGCTTACGCCACGAAGAGGACAGCCTGAGTAATGTGTATTGCGTGTGTGAGTGAGATAGAAGGGGGGGAGTATGTATTGTGTGTGTGTGTACAATTTTGTCAGAAATGAAAAACCGCAGGTTGCTGAAACTAGATATTGGGTGGATGATGGCTTACGACACGAAGAAGACAGCCTGTGCAATGTATATTGCGTGTGTGAGTGAGATAGAAGGGGGGAGTATGTGTGTGTGTACAATTTTGTCAGAAATGAAAAATCGCAGGTTGCTGAAACTAGATATTGGGTGGATGATGGCTTACGACACAAGAACAGCCTGTGCAAGTATATTGCGTGTGTGAGTGATATAGAAGGGGGGGAGTAATGGTATGTGTTGTGTGTACGTTTGTCAGAATTAAAAATCTCAGATTGCTGAAACTAGATATTGGGTTGCTGATTGCTTACGACAAACTAAGATGACGCCTTTTGCAATGTATCTTGCGTTGTGTGATGAGATAGAAGTGGGGGGAGTAGGTTGTGTTGTAGTACAATTTTGTCAGAAATGAAAAATCCAGATTGCTGTGAAACTAGATATTGGGTGGATGATGGCTTACCGCACGAATAGACACCTAGTAATGTGTATTGCGTGTGTGAGTGAGATGAGAAGTGGGGGTATGTATTCGTGTGTGTTTGTACTTTTGGGGTCAGAATTAACAACTCGCAGATTGGCTGAAAACTAGATATTGGGTGGATGATGGCTTACGACACGAAGAAGACAGCCTGTGCAATGTATATTGCGTGTGTGAGTGAGATAGAAGGGGGGAGTATGTATTGTGTGTGTGTACAATTTTGTCAGAAATGAAAAATCGCAGGTTGCTGAAACTAGATATTGGGTGGATGATGGCTTACGACACGAAGAAGACAGCCTGTGCAATGTATATTGCGTGTGTGAGTGAGATAGAAGGGGGGAGTATGTGTGTGTGTACAATTTTGTCAGAAATGAAAAATCGCAGGTTGCTGAAACTAGATATTGGGTGGATGATGGCTCACGACACGAAGAGGGCAGCCTGAGTAATGTGCCTGTTCTGAAAGCTTTACTACTTTTTCGCCATGTCTTCGAAAGTCATTTCAACATTTTCATTAAATTTCACTTACTAACAATAAGATTTCTCAGTTTTTAAAGTTACATTTAATTAAGATAGTATTCAGTGCAATAATAATTGGGCACATTACTTCAGTATTGCAGGTAGAATTCATATGGTCATTGTTATTTATGGAGTGCTGTGAGACTTGATGGCGGTTTGGCTGGTAGGAAGTAACGCCTCTCCTCCTGCCAGTTATTGGCTCCATCTGGCAACCTTCAGCTTCTCACTCTCCAGTCACTATGATTTTCTTCAGTTTTCTTTAAAAATAATTTCACAGATATCAAAATAATTTCCGTTGAAATCTCGGTTTTGATAATTTGACACAGTGGCAAAATTGCTCTAAG